>CAIGQZ010000690.1:16988814-17002423 GCA_903798205.1 Danio tinwini
AGATAGATAGATAGATAGATAGATAGATAGATAGATAGATAGATAGACAGACAGATAGACTGATAGACAGACAGACAGACAGACAGACAGACAGACAGACAGGCAGGCAGACAGGCAGATAAAATAATTCAGATACACATTCTGTTACACACTCTTAAGTTGAACAGCTTTTAACACACAAAGCACATTTCACATTCCACAAAATGTTCCTTGAAGAGTTTATTATTATTATTATTATTATAATTATTATTATTATTATTATTATTATTATTATTATTCATTAACACTAAATTCTGTCTCAAAATCCACACATGCAGAAAAAATGCTTAATTTTTCACATTTTCCAGAAATTTGCAGATGTTTATAAGGCCTGTTTTAGTGGGTTTTATACAGGGAAAAGATGGGAGGGCAGCAAAACTACAGTTTAAACGGGTCTGAGATGACTACACTGTGACTAGATTAGGCTTCATTGTGTTTAGATTAGATATGAAAGTTTTGTTTAAACAGCCCTTATATCTTATATCTACCCTTATAGCCCTTTTGTTTATATAGCCCTTATTAATTTCCATCACACCATATCTAACATCCCAGATTTGCATATAAACAAAAACAGAATCCCTAAAAATGTTTTATGCAAAACATTGTTCATTTTTTGTTCAATGCTTTGTTGTAATCTTCAAACAACACCTAAAAGACAAAGGAATGAAAAAGATCTAAACAAAAGTGTTGGACAACTTTGGTTCTGGAGGGCCACTGTTCTGCAGACATTTGCTCCAACACTATATTAAACAAACCTGAACAAGCTGATCATTGACTACATTTATTTGGACATTAGTAATCAAATAATTTACCTTAATCTGAATGTCAATAACATGATGAAGGTGTTTAGGCTAAATGAGTTGCATTTTGAATGTTCCTAACGTCGTCACCTCACCACGCTATCCACATTTCCTCCGGAGTTTCATGTAATTTCGGGTGTTTCATTTTTAATTTGTCTGCTTAAACTGCAATTTTGGCACTTTCACTTTAATTCAGGAAAATATCATGCATGTCCCCGTGACAAACGAGAAATTGGATGCGAGTATGAACTGCTGGAAGAGTGTTGTTTTAATGGTATTTGATAGTGCACGCCGTATGGAGAAAAAACCTCAGCAATTCTCTATGTAGATGTTTGTGGTTCTTCACTGACTCAGTAGGTGTACTGTAGAGAATAGTGTCAAACAGCCGTTTGTGTATAGACTATTCTATCGAAAATGCTAAGCCAACACTAGCTATGTTTCCATCCAAAAATGCAAATTACCTTTCTGAGCAAAACTGGATTATCGCATAAAAGATGTGCGAATAAAGCAGTGTTTCGCTTTAACAAATGAAAGCGAACAAAATCATCACTTCCTGATTAACTGACACCAAATATCCAAAATAAAAACGTAATTTGCTGTGTAAGGCGAAGCTGTGTGAATCTTTTCTGCATTTAATAAATTACTTGCACCCTGACACACAGTGAACACACAATAAACACGCTTGAAGGCATAAGACATGGAACACAGACGCTCTTGATTCTGGAGGTCATTAATAATATAATAAAACTAATACTGAAATGGGGCGACGTGGTGGCGCAGTGGGTAGCACGATCGTCTCACAGCAAGAAGGTCGCTGGTTCGATCCTTGGCTGGACCAGTTCTCCCCGTGTCCGCGGGGGTTTCCACCAGGTGCTTCAGTTTCCCCCACAAGTCCAAAGACATGTGCCGTAGGTGAATTGGGTAAGCTAAAATTGGCTGTAGTGTATGTGTGTGATTGAGTGTGTATAGGTGTTTCTCAGTGATGGATTGCAGCTGTAAGGGCATCCGCTGTGTAAAACATAAGCTGGAAAAGTTGGTGGTTCATTCTGCTGTGGCGACCTCAGATTAATAAAAGGACTAAGTAAATGAATGAATGAATAATACTGAAATGGTTGTGGCCTTTTAGAATGACCAAAACAACATTTCAGATGTTTTACAATGTGCTCAGCCTGCTGGTTTGCCCATTAACACATATTTTTAACATCACATGATCTCTTATAACAGCATCACATGACATTTTTTAATGCACATACTGAAATTTGTTTGGTAAAAGTGTTTCTATCGTAGTTTATGTGCATCTTTTCTTATCGAATAAAATGTTTATCGTACTCAGTTATGCGCATATGTTTTGCGCATATGCGCATCTTGGCATTTCCATCAACCATTTTTTATGCGCATCTCCAAAATGGGGTGAATGGAAACTTAGCTACTGTTTGTAAGACCTAATATTCTGTCTCAATTAAGTTAAGACGATCAATGATTTTAAAGGAACCAGATCTTAAAGCAGTTTGTAATGGTATGACACTCCACCGGAAGCGCCTGGCTTATTCAAAATTAAAAGTCCTCTTGCATATGGACTCTTTTCACATTTCCAGGTTTCTCAATAGCGGAAGTCGTCATAGTTAGGTATACTTAGAGCGTAGTGAATGGGAGAGTACAACAAATAGTTTTTTACAGTCCTATTTGCTGAAATAATAAAAGAAAATCTCCACGATGGTGTTATTGTCACATCCTGTCTTCAGTGTGTGTTTGTTTTCGTCATGTGACCATCCCCATGTGCTCCTTTGTTCTAGTTCCTGCCATGTCATTATGTTCATCACCTTTACCTGTGTTCATCCCCTGTGTGTAATCATGTTCCTGTGTATCTATACCCCTTAGTTTCATTCAGTCCTTGTCCGGTATTCTCTTAGTTGATGCTTGTGCTTCACCCCATGTTCTTCCTGTGTTAATCCATGTGTATCGATAATACATCTACGTGTTTTGATAATCCTGCAATCCTGTGCCTTCCTATAGTGAACCCAGGCGTGACACTTATTAAGACTTTCATAAAAAGGAAAAAAATTGTGTGAGACTGATAACAGCAGCCAGAAGAAAGAACAACGTCAAATGTCTTGCCCATACACTCTGCATTTCGAATGCCTCGCACAAGCGGCAATCTGTTTTTTGTAATTTAATGCAAAGATGATATAATGCGTACATATATACATATAAATATACATACGTTTTTTTATCTCAACAATTAAAAACTTTCAAAGATTTAACATGTTGATGACCGTGAAATTGTGAAAAGGGTCCCTAGCCTATTGCAAGTTCAGCCAGCAGTTTTCAAGATTTCAGGATTCCCTTATTCATTTAGATAGGACTTCGGTGTTGGATGAACTTGTTCCAAATATCGCTGCCAAGTGAACAGATGTTAAAAGGGCTTTGAATGCAGCTAGTGAAAAATAAGTTTCTGTCAGTAAAATTAGTTCTTCAATTGCATCACTGTAAATCCTTCATTCTGAAACCTGATTTTTAATAAGAGTTACTACATATTTGGGAGTATCATCATAAAATTTGAATCAAAACATAGTCAGACATTCAGCCTTATCTTTCTGGTGTTTCCATGCCATTATCATGATAGTCACATTCATTTTTCCTTTAATGAATTTCATTAGCTATGTTTCCATCCAAAAATGCGAATGAACTTTATGCTCAAAACTGGATTATCGCATGAAAGATGTGCGAATAAAGCTGCGTTTCCATCCAACGAGTCAAAGTGAACAAAATTGTCACTTCCAAATATTATCAGTAAAAACTGAATTTGCTGCAGTAGGAGAAGCTGCGTCAATCTTTGCTTCATGTAATAAATGACTCTGAAGGCAATCCTGACATGCAGTGAACATGTTTGAAGGTGTCAGACGTGGAGCACAGGCGCTCTTGATTCTGGATGTCATTAATAATATAATAACACTAATACTAAAACGGTAAGGCATTTCAGAATGACAAAAACAACATTTCAGATGGTTTATGATGTGCAGCCTGCTGGTTTGTCCATTAACACACATTTTTATCATCACATGATCTCATAACAAAATCACATGACCTTTTTTAATGCGCATGGTGGAATTTGTGTGCTAAAAGTATTTCCATCGTAGTTTATGCGCATCTTTTCTTATCGAATAAAAAGTTTATCCTACTCAGTTATGCGCATATGTTTTTTATGCGCATTTTCGAAATTTATGCACATCATGACGTTTCCATCAACCATTTTTTAATGCGCATCTCCAAAATGCGCATAAAAATCGGTAGATGAAAACATATCTATTGACACTAATTGCAATTCACTTTTACCTATATTTACCATGATTTACTCTGATTCTTTACTACTTTGAATTATTTTGACCCTTGGATACCAAACTAGCCAATGTTTAGCTAATGTCTAATGACTTTTGAACATAGACCACAGGGTTCAAGAGCTACAGACATTTATATTTGGGTTAGTCTTTTTCTGAAAAATGCTCAAAAATGAGGCGCAGGTTAAGAATTAAACTGACTCAAAACAGCTTGCGTAACACATAAAATTAAGTTAGAACATGAATAACTAAGTTTAATAAGTTACAATGACCTAAAACATATGTTGTCATGACTAATTGATCATATCATTTTTTACAGTGTAAGAACAAACCAATACAGCATATTAAATGATTTTCCCACTCTCTAGGTTTGGCAGTGGTCTTCGGGCTCCTGTACCTTTACGGACGCTTTCGGTACTTCCATGGCTATGCGGAGTCTTCTAAGGGCAGGTCAGTGATCCAGTGCAGTTATGTTGATGTTTATCCGGTCCTGTTCCTCACCTGTTCCTCTCTGCTGGCAGACTGGAGCCGCTGTATTTCAGTGCAAAGATGCAGTGGATGCTGATCGCTCTTGCTGGACTGGGGGTTATCTGCACCTTGACGCAGGTCTATGTGGGATTGGACCTGCTGCATACCTTTAGTCATGTTCTGGGCCTGACTGAACACACATGAAGTGCTAGTTGTCAGCAGAAAACTGAAAACAGGTTAAGCTTTAAGTGTGTAGTTTCTGCACTACCGGTGCTACTAGAAAAATAAGGCATAGATTATAAAATTATAGATATTCTTTTTAATATTTTATTATTTTATAAGAGGCTTTGCAGTAAAATGTTGACAAGTATGGTAAACGCTTAAAGAGATAGTTCACCCAAAAATGAAAATTTACTCACAATTTACTCTCCCTCAAGTGAATACAGATCTTCATGAGTTCCTTTATTCTGTTGTACACTTAATTCTGTTGTACACTAAAGGTATTTAGAAGAAAGATGAAAACCTATAAATAATAGGAAATCAAATACTATGGAAGTCAATGGTTACAAGTTTTGTCAAAATATCTTATTTGTGTTTAGCAGGGGGAAAAAGTCAAACAGGTTTGGAACAAGAGAAAGCTGAGTAAATGATGACCATAATCAGTTTTAGGTGAACTTTCCCTTTAAGTCTAGCTGTTGAGAAGAAACTCCACAAGTTTGACATCTCAAGTAAAAACCAAATATCAAATATTGTACCTCCATCTTGTAAAAGCACTGCCAAAGTTTATATCTGTTTCATTGTATTCTCTGCATATTTTGGTAAGTCCGCAAACTTCAATTATCAAATCAGCCCCACACTGACTAAACTCTTGTAGAGTCTAGAATGGATACAGCTGGGGATTGGACATGTACACATCAATATAGCATTAATTTTGTGACACTGTACAACAATATTTTTTACTGTTATGAATGGATTAAGGGTTGGGATAGACGTTAATAAAACGCAATGTAATGGGTAATTTAATAAACAATATTAATAATTATTTTTAACTTCTGACCGAAGCTGTATCTCTTCTAGCAGCAAACCTAAAAACCCTCTGGCTCAGCCTTCTGATACAGCAGCCCTACTCCAAACTTTTGCTATTGGTTGACCTGGAAATGATCATCATGTTCCTGTGTATCTATACCCCTTAGTTTCATTCAGTCCTTGTCTGGTATTCTCTTAGTTGATGCTTGTGCTTCACCCCATGTTCTTCCTGTGTTAATCCATGTGTATCGATAATACATCTACGTGTTTTGATAATCCTGCGATCCTGTGCCTTCCTATAGTGAACCCAGGCATGACACTTATTAAGACATGTCTGATTGGACATGTACACATCAATATAGCATTAATTTTGTGACACTGTACAACAATAATTTTTACTGTTATGAATGGATTAAGAGTTGGGATAGACGTTAATAAAACACAATGTAATGGGTAATTTAATAATAAATATTAATAATTATTTTTAACTTCTGACTGAAGCTGTATCTCTTCTAGCAGCAAACCTAAAAACCCTCTGGCTCAGCCTTCTGATACAGCAGCCCTACTCCAAACTTTTGCTATTGGTTGACCTGGAAATGATTGACATATTTTAGCAGACATCACTCAATGTGTCAAGGTGCGCAGGATGTTCAATACTTACTTTAGTGGGTAATATACAAATCGGACATGCTTTACCTTTAAGAACCTGCAATGGTGATGCGACAAAACCAAATCTGATACAAAAGTAAAATAAAATAAATAATAATTTATTTGCGTTATTAATTTAACTTAGTGAGTACTGTACAGTTGCACAAAGCTGATGTTTTTGTTTTTAAATGCTTTTGAATTAATCACTGTTTTAAATGTAATTTATTTTGATCTCCTCTACAGAAATTAGATGGAGTCTTAATGACTTATTTATAAATGTTTCTATAGACACAAAGGTTGAGTTTTGACATTCATTTTGTACACATGCAAAACAAGCAGCAACAAAAATTGTTCCCTAGAAGTTGTTAAATTAGCTTATTACTGTTTGTATTTACATTTTAAAATAATCTAGTTTATAAACTAAACAAACAAAAAAAGTTTTTCACAGACATTTTTTCTCCTAACAAAAAGTGTGCATTCATTGAGATGGGAATTATGTAATATTTATGTTGTCGTTTTTTTTTTCTTCACTTAAGATGAATGGTAACACTACAAAATGGTTCCATTAGCTAATGTTAGATAATGTATTTACTCTGATATGAACAAACAATGAACAATCTGTGTATTAAAGTATTTATTAATCTTTGTTAACATTAGTTAATGAAAATAAGATCATTCATTGTTAGTTCTTGTTAATTCACAGTGCATTAACTAATGTTGATTAGCATAACCTGGATTTTAATAATTCATTAGTAAATGTTAAACTAGGATCATTAAATGGTGTACAAGTGTTGTTTTTTATTTGTTCTTGTTAGTAAATACATAAACTAATGGAACCTCACTATAAAGTGTGAGCAATAACTAGGGCCAGATGGAATCTGCAGATGTTTTTTGCTATTTCTGCAGAGAATTTTGGTAAAAATCTGCGGATTTCTGCGGAATTATTTTGGGAGTCTCATAACTAAAACCTTAATATGTGAAATAATGTCTTTTTAACTTTTAATTAATGTTTAAAATGCAAATCCAATTAGATCTTCTTTTTTTTTGGTAAACAAAGCAAGTCTCTCATATAATATATCTACTAAAAGACAGAAAATATTACTGTACAAACTGCATTGTACATAAATCAGATGAACATTTTCATGTTAGTCAATAATATTACTGTAATTAATTTAAAAACTGAAAAATATATAGATTTACTCAAGTAAATAAACAGAATTAATGATGGGCAAAAGATCTGCGGAAGTCTGCGAAAAATCTGCGGAATTCTGCGCGCACAGAATCCGTGTGGGCCTAACACTTGTCATAAATACAACATTAAAAATAATTTAATTTTAATATTTTTGGAGTAATTTAACAAAATTTAAATATTGTTAAGCTTTTACTATAAGATTGTAAAGTGTAAACGTTAATTATGCTATATTAATTTTAGCTCTGTCAGGATCCACATTTACTAATAGTTATAAAAATCAAACATTGCAACAATTAATGTTATTTAATATACTTAATCTATCATAATCTAACAATGATTGTATTTTTAATTACTGACATTAACAAATACAACAGTAGATTTATTTCTAATTGTTAATGCACTGACCACTGTTAAATAATTGTACTTTTCATATTGTAATTAGTGCTACTTATTATTTTGCCATTTTGTAATATGTGATGTTTACTTCATGCATCATGTGTCATATTTAACCTCACACTTTTTTTCTGACAGGTTATAAGTTCATTATTTAGAGATAACTTTACTGGGGTAACATGTAGAGAAATACACAACAATCCTATTAAAAATGTCAACAAAGCAAATGTATGGTTGGTTATGGTTATATGGTTATATATATGGTTAAAAGTCTGGTATTAAATTTGACAATACACTAAAAGCTATAGTTTATCTGTAAATATAAAACAATAAAATGTACATGCATGTTATAAAAAAGTTTAAATGTTACCAAGATAATCAGTCAATTCATTCATTTTCTTTTCGGATTAGTGCCTTTATTAATCTGGGGTCGCCACAGCGGAAGGAACCGCCAACTTATCCAGTATACGTTTAACGCAGCAGATGCCCTGTCAGCTGCAACCCATCACTGCGAAACACCCATACACACTCATTCACACATATACACTACGAACAATTTAGCCTACCCAATTCACCTATACCACATGTTATTGGAAACCGGAGGACCCAGAGGAAACCCACGCGAACACAGGGAGGACATGCAAACTCCTCACAGAAATGCCAACTGACTCAGCCGAGGCTCAAACCAGCGACCTTCTTGCTGTGAGGCAAACATGCTACCCACTGCGCCACCGTGCAGCCATCAGTCAAAAGGACAGATTTTTAATTCTGCATTTACGTGGTCCAAAATACAGCAAAATGATAATAAAAAACTATATTTTTATTATTGAAGATATTTTTTATTTGAATACATTGTAAAATGTAATTTATTCCTGTGATTTCCTTCAGAAATCCCTCTGATATGCTGATTTGCTTCTTAATATTATTTTCAATAGGTAATACCTCATTTTTTTCAGGATAACTTAATGAATAGAAAGATCCAAAGATCCTTGATTATCTGAAATATACCTTTTGTAAAATGATGCATTATATACCATTCAATATATATGTAAAATTCTGTTTTGAAATCAGGAATATTTTACATTTATATTTATGTATATATATAAACATAGTTGAGGTCAGAAGTATTAACCCTCCTGTTCAATTTGAACCCTTTTATATATTTTTCTCAAATTTCTGCTTAACGGAGAGTAGTTTTTTCAACACATTTCTAAACATGATAGTTTTAATAACTCATTTCTAATAATTGATTTCTTTTATCTTTGCCATTATGACAGCACATAATATTTTACTAGATATTTTTCCAAGATAATAGTATTCAGCTTAAAGTGCTTAACTTGCTTTTGTTTTTATTACAAAAAATAAAGGCTTAACTAGGTTAATTAGGCAAGTCATTGTATAACAGTGGTTTGTTTGTAGACAACTGAAATATATAGCTATATTGCTTAAGGGGGCTAATGATATTTTCAAAACTGCATTTATTCCAGTCAATTTTTTCTTTTCTTTTTTGCTGTACTTTGGAATAAATAGATGATGATTTGGTGAGTAGAAAAGACTTAAAAAAACAAACATTAGAACTCTTACTGCGCTAAACATTTGACTATATTAGATATTAACTTCTTTTTTAAACATTCTGTATTTTCTGCACTTTTATCCTGTGTGTAAAACGATATATTTCAAACGTATATATAAGAATGAATACATTTCAAAGAAAAAAAAACTAGATATTACACAAACCCTTAATCTGAAACGTTTGACATTCATCTCTGT
The DNA here is from genome assembly GCA_903798205.1 of Danio tinwini. Classification (NCBI taxonomy): domain Eukaryota; kingdom Metazoa; phylum Chordata; class Actinopteri; order Cypriniformes; family Danionidae; genus Danio; species Danio tinwini. The sequence continues at coordinate 16,998,486 of CAIGQZ010000690.1, forward strand.
GTATGGTGTTTTGTGTTTCTGACCACTAGGATGCGCTACAATTTTGTAGATCAGTGTCAGTGTATCAGTGCAAATCAGTGGGACTTTTTCATGCAGATTTCCACTAGCTTTTACTTTAGGAAAATACTGATGAAATGCTGAAAACAAGTTACATTTTCCAGGACATTTTGTGTGACTGATTATAAAAGAGCACTACAGCTTCACAAAAGTAGCATAATAGCTCCATGTTTTGTTTTTTGTTTTCTCAAAAAAATCAATGTCTTTCATCAAATTAGGACGTTTTTTACAAATGCATTCTGTACATAATGATTTCAAGCTAAATTTTGTTTGATTACTTAACAATTCAATTTAATGTATTTATTAAAATTTTATGTTAAATCAATTTTCTTTTTAATTATTTAAATTAATTTATGTTCTATTCATGAATCCTTTCCACATTTCTGCCCATTGCGAAGATTGATTTAGGCAGTTTAAACATGTGATTAATGCATGTTTTCAGTGAACATGTTTGTGCCAGAAAAACAAGACAAAAATAATAAAAAACATTGTGTATCGATAAAAGAAAAAGCTTTCACTACGATCACTCATGAATTATTAATATTTTTCCTTGAAATTATATTACATTCCCAATTATCGGGGTTGTCAAACTCAGTCCTGGAGGGCTAGTGTCCTAGAGAGTTTAGCTCCAACCCTAATCAAACACATTTGAATCAGTTAAGCTCTTACTAAATAATAAATCTTTTTTTTTTTTTTTGCATTGTCATTATGGGGTATTGTGTGTAGAATTTAGAGGAAATAAATGAATTGAATCTATTTTGGAATAAGGCTGTAACATAAAAACGTGGAAAAAGTGAAGCGCTATGAATACTTTCCACATGCACTGTAACTTGGTTTCTCCGCAGTTCTCCCTTCCAGTCAAGTTGTATTTGTTTTTACTAAACTGAGAATTACAATTCTGTTTGGATGACTAGATATCAGAATATTGGCTGGCTCTTCATCATTTTATTCTGAATATTTGTTTTTGTTTGTAATTGTTTTAGTATCATTAAAATGTCTTTGAAAATAAAGCTGCAGTTGTTTTAACATCTCAAACTAGTGAAAAAAATAGCTTAATGGCTGCCTCATGTGCTCATAAATAGGTCTGCATTCAGAAGCTTCACCTAGACAGATGTAGTTCTCTGGATAAAGCTTGAGATGAAGGTAATGGTGAACACGTGTTGGTTTTTAAGAGTAACTGAAGGAAATCAAGGCTTTCATGTAACATGAAAGAGAGAGCAGTGCACTGCACATCTGCCTGGTTTTGCCACTGTATAAAGCAGCTAAATGAAACAATGCGGAATCACACTGTAAACCCTTCATTGCAGGGTTTGTTGTTATACAAAAGTTAGATCTGGTGATGTGAATAATCTCAGTTTTCCTATACTGTCCGATACAGTTTTCTTATACTGCAGCATGTGGCAGATCTATTTCTGGGTATGTTTTGCTTTTTATTTTTTTACTTGTCTTTTACTTTTACATGACATAGTGATGCTTTTTTTTAAATCAAAGTGACTTACAAGACAGGAGCAAAGCAACACTCAAATATATATATTTATTTTTTTTTTTTTTTGCTTGTTTAAACTACTTATTCACAGTTTTTCTCAGTGGCTTTGGTGCATTTCTCACAACACTATTTACATTTGCACAACAGTTAATGCATTTCTCAAAACAATTAGTACAAACTGCAAAACCTTGTTGATAACCTGCAAAAGCGTGTCACTAGCTCAAAATGGAGAGCTCATTCCTCAAAAGCAAGTATTCATGTCAATGAAAGTGTCAGTGATATCAAAATGCAAAGTCCTGCCCCCATTGTTTATGAACAAGACAGTCAAATGGCTTTGTCGTGTTTTCATTATGACACTTTACTCTGTACATTTTTTCCAAAACAAAAAAGTCAGATTTTGGTGACACTTCCTGAAAATGCTCAAGACCGCACTATATACTATTTGCACAGCCATTTGAAAACTACAGTAAAGTTAGACATCACTGCATTTAGTGAGGTATCTGAGTACAAGACACTGAATATGAATGTTTCACATTTTTACTGCATTTGCTCTATGCAATTGTAATTTATTCACAGCATTGTGCAAAAGAATAAATACATCCTAATTTACAACAAACATAAACTCCCTTTGGGTAGAGCTGTGCACAACTGTAAACAATTTTGCAGTACATAATGGAACTGAACCTACAACATACACAAGTCTGTAAATCATTTATGAAATTGTTCAATTTAGAAGACATTTTCAGGGGAAAAAAAATATTGTAAAAATATTTTAGAAAATGAGCTTGACAGATTTTGACAACTAGCTCAACATTTTTGTATGTAATGACTCAAGTAATGAAATGAGGACTATTAGTTGTATATGGAATGACTATTCAGCATCCACAAGTTTAGTTCATTTTGACTGACATGACATAAGCAAATGATAATGTTATAAAACAGCAGAGAGTTGTATGAAAGCAATTGATGCATGTCCAAAAGCATTCGCAATTTGTTTGAAGGAATGAGAAACTGCTACTATGATGTGCACAAATGACTATTAGTTTAGAGAAATGCATTAACTGTTGTGCAAATGTAAATAGTGTTGTGAGAAATGCACCAAAGCGACTGAGAAAAACTGTAAAATAAGCTGAATCAACACAATTTTTGAGAATTCATTGGGACAACTTAATTTTTATATGTTCAATCCACATAAATTTGTTAAAAGTGTTGATCGATTTGTGTTGGGACAACATGTATGAATTGTGTAAAACCCTGCATTTTTCTATTAATCTGTACAGGATCACATCTAATAACAGATGTGTAAATATGTGCAAGTAGGGACTGGGGATAGTTGTAACATGGGTCAGTTGTAACCAGGTGCTGATTTAAACAATAGGAAAGGCAAGCAGCCGCTTAGGGCCCCAGGAAATCAGGGGGGCCCCAGTAAATACCTAGAAGTTTCTGTAAATAATATGTAACATAGTTTTCTATAGTTTTTAATAGTTTTTCTGTCATATTTTCTTTGGTGATATTTTTTAATGTGTCCCCCTCCCCCAATCATGGATCAGTCTACCAATAAAGTCAGGTAAAGATTTTGTTTTAAAAAGAAAAAAAGTTTGTTTATTATTGTTAGTGTCAGTCATTTTTATTGTATTTTACGAATCAATTCACTTAAAATGTAGAGATTAAATTACTGTAAGACAGAAATCTAGGTAAATATAGGTGGATGTATGATGGATTGAACAACTGACACAGACGGACGGACGGACGGACGGACGGACAGACAGACAGACAGACGAACGGATGGACGGACGGACGGACGGACGGAAGGATGCCAACTTAGGTCCACGGGCCCTATTTTGGGCATCTCTGGTTGTGTCATTCATTCATTCATTTTCTTTTCAGCTTAGTCCCTTTATTAATCCGGGGTTGCCACAGCGGAATGAGCCGCCAACTTATCCAGCACATGTTTTACGCAGTGGATGCCCTTCCAGCTGCAACCCATCTCTGGGAACTGGTTTAGTGTATACTATGTAAATTTTATATGCAACATTAGCTTACAACAAAGACACCAATGACACTGGATATTTGGCTTTGAAACTATAGAAAAATGTCTTACAAACAACTCAATATTACACCTCACAAACACATTCTTTGACAAACACAGGCTATTGTGCCTATTGTGTCAAATACAGCAAAACACACACAACTGAAAGAAATACAGTCATGTACAAGAAATGTAACTGAAATAAATAACTTTTATCTGTTTAAAAAAAGTGGCATTCAAGTACTGTGACTCTAATTAAACATGATTATACTACTTAAAATTGTTGTTTAAAGAAGCAAACGCACACCCTCCAGAGCCAGTGTGTGTGTGTGTGTGTGTGTGTGTGTGTGTGTGTGTGTGTGTGTG
>CAIGQZ010000690.1:17002433-17037095 GCA_903798205.1 Danio tinwini
TGTGTGTGTGTGTGTGTGTGTGTGTGTGTGTGTGTGTGTGTGTGTGTTTATGTAAGGGTTGTTTCTCTTGGCTTGCTCTTATCAGTGACAGGATGCAGAGAGCGGCTTGTTAAAGGTGTCATGTCGCCACTCGGTGATGCTGAAAGCTCTCATTTCCTCTATCTGTCCTCAGCTGCTGCTGCACTGAATCATTCTACTTAAAGAGAGTGCTTTTTTACATTAAATCCATTTTTGTTTTACCAACCAGTGGCTCTCAAATATTGGTCCATGGTCCACTAGTACATTGTAAAAATGCTGGGTTCCACACAATCGATTTGGGTATGAGACAACATGAAGGAATTAGGTTACCTATATTTTATAATAGTTTTTACAAATGCAAGTGCAGTGTTGGGCAAGCGCCTTGAAAAATGTAGTGAGCTAAGCTATTAGCTACTCTACTTAAAATAGCTTAACTACAGTAAAAGCTACCCTCTGGGAAATGTAGCAAGCTAAGCTAAAAGCTACTTGGCAAAAAATACATCTAAGCTATTTTTGCAATTTTCATTTTTAAATCGAAGCAACTTAAATCTAAGTTAATCATATTTTAGTGATCAATAAAACAGTCAATGAAACATATGAGGCACACTTAATAAGTTCAATTATTTACTGCAAATAATATGCTGTACTAAACTTATAGTATATAGCAGCAAAAACAAAAACAAATCCAATAAAACCAGGTGTTACACATTAAAAATACTATAGTAATTTATAGTAAGAGAAATATGAAGAGTTCAGATGCAAAACCCTCTAAATCCATCAGACCTTTTTTTTTGTGAATGAGCATTTTCTATCAGGCTCCTCTGATTAGGTTAAGAAGTTTTTTTTTTTTTATAGATAATAAAAAGGCTATCAGTAAACAAAATGTATATTTTTCACAAATATCACTTTAGACAATTCTTTGATTTTTAACAATGTAGATTTTCTTTTGCGTCAAAACCAGCTAAATCCACTTGTGCTTTTTTTTGCAAACACCTCTAAATCCACCATTGGGACTGGACAGTGTAATTAGTTGAAAAATCACTAAAGATGCAAGTAGAAATTGTTTTGCCAAACATAAAACACATTACACAAATCACCTACAATCAAAAATACATAAATATGTCAAGTGGCGGTTCATTCCGCTGTGCTAACCCCTGATAAACCAAGGACAAAGCAGAAGAAAAATGAATGAATGAAATCTGTCAAGTAAGCACATTAATCAATAACATTAAAATGAACATTAATAAAATCTTAACAATCTGTTGTCATTTCTGATATTTGGGATTTAGATTTAATGTAAGTAGAGCAATGTAAAAATTATGAACTAAGCTTGATTCAAACAATGTAGTGTAAAAACATTGTGAAACATCAATATCTGTGCATTGTTTATTAATAAAAAAAAGTAATTTATTGAAATAATCTAAATAATGTATAGTTTTATACATTATAGTTATCTTTTTAAAAATAGCTTACATTAGCAGATAAAACACAAGGTAGGCCTACTGTGCAAAAAGGGGATGTCTCTCAGACACTTTTAGAAGCTGTCATTTATTCATTCCCACTATCCTCAAGGTCTTGGTCTCTTTTTTGTCTCTTGTTTATCCTCATAGCATTCATGTGGGATAGAAGAAAGAAATCTTAACTTCGTCTTTCGTGAAACCGAGTTGCTGTTTAATGTATAGTAAATCTGACTCATTCAACGTAGCGTTACTGTGCAAAAGCACGTTATGAATGCATGTTACACTTCCGACTGTATAGTGTGTTTTCTTTTTCTTATAATGCAGTTATATAAGTTAAGCTCTCTATATAAGTTAATATAAGCTCTTATAAGTTTTGAGGTATGACATTTTCATTTGACATCCACTGACAGTGGGACAGGTTCATCCAGTTCGTCAAATCCCATCTTTTAAAAGTGGAAAGCGGAATAAAACTGTCCCCTCATAAAAGCCAGCTCATCAGCGCGCTGCTACATTGAAAACATATGATTCATTTCGTAGTTCAGTAAAGTTAGCAACAGATTCACAGATTCGTATTTTCCGGATCAATAACTCATGACCGAAACATTGTTCCTACACTGATTGGTTCTCGAGATATAGCGGCTTTTGCTGCCAAAGGCAAGTGGTGTTTAGAGGCTTTTGCCAACAAACTGTTATTTCTGAATGCGCTGACGCTGCAATTTAGATCATTTGAAGCAAAAAATATTTGCTAAACATGTAGTACGTGCCTAAAGCAGAAGTGGCGTTTAGCAGCTTTTGCATCTGAACTCTTCATATTTAGAAATAAGCATTCCTTTTCATTATTGAATTACACTACATAATGTAGTACCATTAGTAACTATCATACAAATAGTAATTACCATAGTATACTTTAGCATTTGCCACAGTAAACTATCCCAGCTAGCAAAATTCATGTGGCTCAAATCCGGCCCACACCAGACACTTACATCCGGCCAACATACCGCATGGAATGATGGCACTTGGGTGGTGCGCTCCTTTTTTGCCACAATTAAGCCATAGCAATATCACATATCCACCAGAATTCAACCAAATGAACCAGAACTGACCCTATTCTGGGCCACAGTTTGCTTTTATTCTGGCCCAGATCCGGCCCACACCAGACACTTATATCTGGACCACATACTGAATGGAATGATGGCTCTAGGTTGGTCCGCTCCTGTTTGTCAAATCTGGGCCACAAATAAGTCAAAGCTATACCACATATTAGCCAGAATTCAACCAAATGAACCAGAACTGACCCTATTCTGGGCCATAATTTGCTTTTATTCTGGCCCAGATCTGGCCTACACCTTACACTTGCTGGGTGTAGCAAAGTACAAAAATCCCAGCATGCATTGCAGTATGAATACATTCTATAGCTTATTGATGCTACAGTTTTCATTATTTGCTTTAGATTCTGCTGTTTATGTTGACGCTGTTGATTTTGTCAATTTTGATATCCTTTTTGTGATGTTTGTGAGTTTTGTTTATTTTGTTTCATAATGAACATAATTTTTCATTCGTTTCATAATTGTCACCGTTGTTGAGGTTCATACGCTGATTATTGATGTCACTGTGAGCAGAAGTTGAACCATAGAATTGTTTTAGCTTATAAACCTTCATAATTCTGTGGCATGTGCAAACATGTTATTATGTTACTTTTAATAATGAATTAAAAATTGGCTAAAATCAGTGAATTATATTATTTCATCACAGGTTGTGCCTCACTTAATTTTATTGTTTTTTTGTTTTAGTTTTTTATTCGGCTTGTTTGCTGTAATGATTAAACTTTTCAGGCAAAGTTCTTAAAAGTTACAGCAGCCCTAAAGAAAATGTATATTAGGAGGTTCAGGGCTATGAGCTAAATCAAACACCTTTCTCCATGATGGTGACTTTAGTCTATGTGGTCCACATATGTTTTAAGATAACTAGGCCACATTTGCCATATCTTCTCTGGGCCACTTTAGGCTCACAGCCACATTAGCCAGGCCTAACAGTGCCAAGTATTTGCCAAAAGTGGCCCATGTTTGTTTTAGGATAACTGGGCCACATTTGACATACCTTCTCTGGGCCGCTTTAGGCTCACAGCCACATTAGCCAGAGCTAACTGTGCCAAATAATTGCCAAAAGTGGCCCACATTTGTTTTAGGATAACTGGGCCACATTTGCCATATCTTCTCTGGGCCACTATAGGCTTAAATCCACATTAGCCATAGCCTACTGTGCTGAATATTTGCCAAAAGTGGCCCACATATGTTTTAAGATAACTGGGCCACATTTTCTATATCTTCTCTGGGCCACTATAGGCTATATTGGCTGCTTTAGCCAGAGTTTACTTGTAGAATATTTGCCAAAAGTGGCCCACATATGTTTTAAAATAACTGGGCCACATTTGCCATATTTTGTCTGGGCCACATTAGGCTCACAGCCGCAATAGCCAGAGCTTACTGTGCCTAATATTTGCCAAAAGTGGCACACATATGTATTAAGATAACTGGGCCACATTTGCACTTACACGTGTGAGCCACTTTAGGTTTAGACCCAGATTACCCTTAAATGACTATTTACATTTTTGCCAACTGTGGCCCACATTTGTGGCCTCCATCATTTGGGCCAAATTTATCATTTTCCACATGGGCCACATTAGGCTCACATTCAGATTACATTTTGCCATAAGTGCCAAATCTTTGCCTTAAATAGCCTTAAATTTGCCTTAAATTGTCTAGGCCGAAGGAATACCACCAGTGCCGCATAACTGCCTAAAGTGGCCCACATTTGTATGCTATCTGGGATGTATATATAATATATAAACTATGTATATCCTTCCATCAAGCAAATTTCTCATGTTAGCCTAATTGGTTGGCGACGTCAGTGACCAGAGCGAGAGGTGGCAGCAACGCACCCAAAAGTTTGTTGTCGACTGTCATAAAACAGGAAGAAGAAGAAGAAATCGTCATTCTCACCATCATATACATTTTCTTTCATCGGCTAAACAGTGGCCTCACAGCTCCGTGAATGTCAGTGCTGTCACTTATTGATCTGCGATCGGTAAATATAGCTTGTGTGGACACTACTGCACTACTTGAAATGAGAATTGTAGTTAAGCTAGTAGCGTCAATACTTGTAGCAACGCTACTGCTCAACACTGTTAAAGTGGATTGAACATAAAACAATTAAGTTGTCCCCAAAAAAACAAGAATTGTGTTGTTTCATCTTATTTTAATGTAGTTTGAACAAAAACAAAGCATCTTTTTTTTTCAGTGTGGTCCTCAGCAAACTTCCAAGGGGACTTCAAGAAAACTTAATGGTGCTATATACAGTACTGCATTTGTTTAATATGTTTAATTTATTCTCTGATATCTAGGTATGTGACTTATAAGCTCAAAAATTCTTCTGAAATGGTTTTATATATGCTTATTTATAACTCCATAAAATACTTCAGAGAATCAGAAGGTCTTTATTGACCATATTTGCACTGGTCATGAATATTAATGCAGCTCTGACACAGCTCTCAGTGTTTTTCTCTCTTTCTTTCTCCCATATGCACACAAACAAACATACACACACATCTAGCATGGTGTACTCTAAACATGCAAAATAATCTAACTTAATTTGTCAAAAAATAAATAAATAAATAAAACAAAGAGGTTGAGAGTTTATTTTAGCGTATAGTGAGTGAGCTAATATAACGTTAAACTTCAAGAACAGTGTAACCTAATCTGAGTTGTGACAGAGGTGTATTGTGTTGTCATTTTTGAAGCTACAATGTCAAGCCAGGAAATTAAAAAAAAAGGAATTTTTACTTTACATGACAAAACATCTAACCCACAGAGGACATGCTTAGTGACACTTCTGCAGATGGATAGTAGTGGCATGCACCTCTAAACTTGGGACATGATGTATAGTGTCCTGTGTCACTGACGCTGTCTTGGTACATAGGCATCCGCTGTGTATCCGTTCAGATGAAAAGAACAGTATTACTGGGGTTCCACAAGGCTGTGTCAGTTTACCTATTCTTTTTACACTTTTTACAAATGAATGTTTAAGTAAGCATTCACAGAATTTTATTTTTAAATATTCCGATGACACAGCCATACTAAGTTTACTTAATGAGAATGATGATATTAGTGTTATCTACCAGTCAGAAATTAGCCGGTTTGTTAAGTGGCGTGATATAAACAAGCTAAAGATAAATACTAAGAAAACAGAAGAGATGGTATTTGACCCAAAGTGTATAGGTGACCATCGTCAAGTGGTTGTACATGACCATCCTATCACTCAGCCAGAAACCTATAAGTAACCTATAAGTACACATTGAGTGAGTTTGTTCAAGTTTACACCAGAGATGGTATTATTTACGGAGCTTACGTCTTTTTGGAGTTAACAAGAACCTCATGATGTTGTTTTATAAAGCAGTTCTTGAAAGCATTGTTAGATATGGTATCACAGTGTGGTTTGGCAACCTATCTGTTCAGTGTAAATCCAAGTTGATGCATCTCTTAAAGACAGGATGGAAAATAGTTGGGCACAATGAATATTTTAATCCTCAAGTTTTATATGAGAATTGTGTCCTCAACTAGGTGGAAAGGATTGTGAACAATCCAACTCATTTTTTGTTTCCACATTATTAACTACTTCCTTCTGGTAGAAGGTACAGTCCCAAAGTGTAGGTTGAACCGTTATAAGAAATCCTTTGTACCTGTTTCAGTGGGTTTATTTAACAAGAGCCTATCTTAATTAGCATTATAAATTCTGTAACTGCTGTATTTTTGTATTGTTTTTTGCCTGTTTTTATGGAATGTCTGCAGCAATATGGTGATGCCCATAACAAATTTCCTGTCAAGGACAATAAAGTTACTACTACTACTACTACTAGTAATCGTCATGTGAGGTTTTTGTGGCCTATGAAGTCTATTCACTATTTATTATGTTAATAAATAAATAATAAATATAAATAAAAATCAAGGGTGACATAGTAGCTCAGTAGTTAGCACTGTTACATTGCAAGAAGCTCACTGGTTCGAGTCCCGTCTGGGTCAATTGGCATTTCTGTGTGGAGTTTGCATGTTTCCTCCGGGTGCTCCTGTTTACCCCACTGTTCAAAGACATGCTGTATAGGTGAACTTAATAAATTAAATTGGCCAATGTGAATGTGTGTGAATGCAAGAGTGTATGGGTGTTTCCCAGTGTTGGGTTGTGGCTGGAAGGGCATCCGCTGTGTAAAACATATGCTGGATAAGGCGTTCCACTGTGGCGACCCCTGATTAATAAAGAAACTAAGCCAAAGGAGAATGAATGAATGAACGTCACTTAATGTTAAAATGCCTCACGAGTACAGCTTCATTTCATCATTGACACTGATTTTAGATGAGAAAACCTGGCTTACTATCTCCACTAATTCATCCTAAAGCTGTTCAATGGGCTTGAGCTCAGTAATCTGTGCAGGCCAGTCAGGTTTCTCCACATCAAACTTCTCAACAATTGTTCAAAGTGTCATAAATCTTCCCTCCACCAAACATTACATTTAAAAATCACCAAACCGAGGTTTCGTACATCAGATTGCCAGACAGAGAAGCATGATTGTTCGCTGCTCCAATCGGTCCTGTCTTTAATGGCTATTATAGTTATTGTTAGAAATTAATTAACTTAGAAACTAACAGAATCAAACAAATATCCAATACAGTGTAGTGAAAATCCCACTCCTCCTGAAAAACCTGTTCTGATGAAGCTACAAATAGTTTTGCCCACACTCTGTAGAGCAAGATATAAATTTGATATAATTTATTTTATCTGCAACCTCAGATTCTCAGATGAGTCCGACTTTCACAAGCCCAATATAGTGCTGTGAATATTTTTTTCAGTATTAACAAAACTAAAATCAATTTGCACCATTTATCAGACTTTAAGGTTGGATTAAGAAATTAGATTTTACATTTACATCTTTTTTGTCTCACTGTCCTACAGAAATTGCTTTAAAATGTCATTTTGTGGTATAAACTATTGTTATTGGATTTTGTTTTTAATAATATTTTGTAAGCTTGTTTTCTTTCATTCAAGGGTGCATTTCTGAAAACCATCGTTAGCCAACTAAGGTCGTGAGTTCTGTCGTTACAAACATAGTTCATTGATTTGGCATTTTCCAAATCTGTCGTTCCAACGAACATTCGCAACCTGTGTCGCAAACTTGTACACTTGCAACTACACCTTTAGAGCCTCAGTTAGAAACATATTTCCTGTTTAGAGCATCATTATAAGCGCTTTACGTTATAACTAATGTGGTTCAAACGACAGATCTGCGACAGAGGAGAAACTATGGGTTTTAGGGAACACTCGTCACTACATCAATCTTTTCCCAAACAATGCATTGTACTATAATAGTTTAGCCGCGAGTTACGTCGTTGTTTGTGAAATGCACTCCTGAATGGTTTTCTTTATTTATATTTTGATCATATTAGTTGTATGCCCCATTAACCTGGTCTGTTCGAACAGTTCTTGATCCCAGTGTGGTGAGTGTGAACTTCCTGTCCTTTTCATGACAAATTGGGTGAACTATCCCCTTAAATGCGTTCAACGAACATTCGCAAACTTGTACGTTTCAAACTACATCTCTAGAGCTATAGTTAGAACGCTCCAATTACTAAAGCAACCCTCGTTCCCCGAGGGGGGGGGGGATGGGCGGAAATGCTATGTGGAAAAACTTCCACTATGGGGATTTCGTTCAGAAAGCCAATTATCTGAAAGAGTATGTAAACAGGCCAATGAAATGCCAATGAGTTGGCAGCTTCAGCTTGCGCAGCTGATGCTCGGTACAATCAATTTGCTATAAGGGCACAGTGCGAGCAAAGCCTAAGCTCATTTTTTTTAGCTGAAGAGACTTTCACCTCAACAGCTAAGGGGCAATCATTATGGCGAAGGAACATAACATTTCCGTCCCCCCCCCTCCGGGAACAAAGGTTACCTTATTAACCGGAGTAACCATAGTAACCATTAGTAACCATAGTAACCTTAGTACCATAGTACCACAGTAACCATAGTAACCATAGTAAACCTTTGTAACCATAGTAAAACTTCCACTATGGGGAAATGTATGGAAAACGCCATAATGATTGAAACTTACCTTTGCCCCCGATGAGAGGTTTGCCAGGCAAGAGAGAGCGTGAGCGCACCTGCATCACCAGAGGCGCGGTCTTCCAATGTGTTCCCTGGCCCTTACTTATCCTACTTCAACAGAAGATTTAGAGATTTAGATATATTTTTCAGGAGCCGCAAATGCGTCTAGATAATTTCTAGGAATTTAATACAACAGTATGTTGGGAAAGCGTGCAGCCCTGATAGGGAGGACGCTGCGAAGGCCACCTGCTACCCAAGTGGGGAGACTGGTGGCAAGAGAGCATATGGACTAGCCCAGATAAGGAGAAGTATGCATATGAATATAAGATGGTTGGCGGTAAGAGAAAACATGGGTCCGCCTGTGAAGGGGGACTGCACCGTGGCAGTATAAGCATATGAGATCGCCTAGTGGGGATCGCACATAGCAAGCACCTATACCCAGAACGCGGGCTGACCAGCGGGCAGACCTACAATGTAATGGGCCAGCGTCTGACTCCTCTGCTGAGTCAGATGCTGGGGGCCTCGGAAGAATCTCTACAGGGTTCGCCAGCGGGGAACTTTACTGACAGAGTGAATAAATGCACATATCTCTGTGTTAGGGAGAATGGCGCAGCAAGCATATTTTAACACCTTCCCCAATCACCAAGGGTTACCTTGCCTTGAGGAAACCAGCTTTACTCGCAGATTGTAAAATCTTGCAAATGTGTTAGGTGTCGCCCAGCCTGCAGCTTTGCAAATGTCTGTTAGAGAGGTGCCACGTGCACGCGCCCAAGAGGATGCAATGCTCCAAGTGAAGTGTGCTCGAATCCCTGGGGGATACAGCTCGCCCTGGCTCTGGTAAGCGAGGGAGATGGCATCCACCATCCAGTGGGCCAACCTCTGTTTAGATATGGCACTTTCCTTCTGCCGACCACCATAACAGCTGAGAAGCTGCCCAGAGGATCTGAAGCTCTGAGTGCGGTCCAGATAGATTCGTAAAGTGCAAACTGGACAAAGTAATGAAAGGGCTGGGTCTGCCTCCTCCTTGGGCAGCGCTTGCAGGCTCACTACCTGGTCCTTAAATGGTGTGGTAGAAACCTTGGCCACATATCCAGGCCGGGTTCTCAGGCTCTTGATAGAAGCCAACGCGACCAGCAGAGCTGTCTTCAGGGACAGAAATCTTAAAGATACTGAGTCGAGTGGTTCGAATGGATCTGTACGCATGCTTGTGAGAACGAGGGCGAGATCCTAAGAGGGCATGAAAGGGGGGCGGGGATTAATTTGCCTAGCACCTCTGAGGAACCGGATGATGAGGTTATGCCTTCCCACGGTGCTGCCAGCCACAGCATCATGGAGAGCGCAGATGGCAGCCACGTAAACCTTGAGTGTGGAGGGCGACAGCCTGCTCTCCAGCTTCTATTGAAGAAAAGAAAGCACAACGCTGATCTGGCAAGTTCGGGGGTCTTCTCTGCAAGACAAGCACCATTCAGTGAATAGACTTCACTTCAGGGCGTAGGTGCGCCTCATCGAGGGGGCTGTAGCCTGAGTGATGGTATTAACCACCGCCATCGGTAGGTTACCTAAGTCTTCCTTGCGTCTAAGGACCACACGTGGAGGTTCCAAAGATCTGGGTGAGGGTGCCAAATGGTGCCCTGTCCCTGAGAGAGTAGGTCCTTTCTCAAAGGGATCCGCCAGGGGAGGGCCGTCGCATGGAGGGGAAGTTCTGACATCGAAGTCCGGTTGGGCCAGAGAGGCGCAACTAGCAAGACCTGTTCCTCGTCCTCCCTGACCTTGCACAGTAATTGCGCGAGCAGGCTCACTGGGGGAAACGCATATTTGCGCATGCCCCGAGGCCAGCAGTGAGCCAGTGCATCTGTGCAGAGAGAGCCCTCGGTCAGGGAAAAAAACCCACTGGCAATGAGCGTTTTCAGGGAAAGCAAACAGATCGACCTGGGCTTCCTCGAATCACGCCCATATCAGCTGAATCGACTCGGGGTGGAGCGTCCATTCTCCTAGACATAAGGGCTGCCGTGAGAGTGCGTCGGCTGCATGGTTGAGCTCGCCTGGAATGTGAATGGCATACAGCTATTTCAATCATGTATGACTCCAGAGGAGCAGACGTTGAGCGAGCTGAGACATGCGTTGAGAGTGGATACCCCCCATAAAGTTGATATATGCTACCACCGCCGTGCTGTCCATCCGGACCAGCAATGTTGACACTCCAGCACAGGTAAAAAATGGCAGAGAGCGAGGAACACTGCTAAAAGCTCTAGCTGATTGATATGTCAACTGGGTTCCTTTTCACAGGCCCGCAGCTGCATGCCCGCAACACACGGCCCCCCAGCCCATGCTGAAAGCATCTGTTGAAACAACAACATGACTGGACGCCTGTCCTAGAGGCACTCCGGCCTGTAGGAACGAGGGGTCGTTCCAGGAGATGAGGGCGCGGCGACAGCGCAGTGACAGTTACTCGGTGTGTGCCCGCGTGACATGCGCGTCTGGGGACACGATCGTGAAGCCAGTGCTGTAGTGGTCTCATATGGAGTAATCTGAGCAGTGACACAGCGGCTGCGGATGCCATATGCCCCAGGAGCCACTGAAAGATTTCAGTGGGACCACTATTTTGCTGTAAGCATTAGCTGAGCTTGCTGTCCGTAGAGGTGTGCTGTCATGGTGACCGAGTCCAGCTCCAACCCGAGAAAAGAGATTCTCGCAAGGGGGCGAGTTTGGTCTTTTCTCGGTTGACTTGAAACCCCAATAGTTGCCCAATAGTTGCTGCTCCCGAGAGTGGGCTAAAAATTAGCCAGTCACCGAGATAATTGAGTATGTGGATGCCTGTGAGCTGAAGGGGCGCTAGGGCACCCTCTGTGAGCTTGGTGAAGACCCGCAGAGGCAGAGAGCGAAGAGGAGGACTTGTACTGCCAGGCTCGACCTTAATGCAGACCACAGAAAACTGACGGTGGTGTATGGAAACATGAAGTATGCGTCCTTCAGGTCTATTGCTGCAGACCAATCCGGAGGACGCGGAGTGAGAGTGCTGATCCAGGGAGCGCTGGGGTCCCGCGGAAGAGCTGGAGGCGAGAGATTCACTCTCACCTTACACCCAGACTCCGGAGGGGAGGGCTGGAGGTGTGAGAGAAAGGAAACCATCCACTCAGAGCTTGTGAGCCACTGGCGAAGTTCACCAATACTGTGAGCTGGAAGGCTTTTCATCACGTTTCAGACTGGCAGTATTCGGGCTGTCACATCCAGGGAAGGAAAAAATGCTCTCTCTCTGAGGAGCCCGGCCCCCCACAGGGGAGAGAGCAAGTTTCCTCTTCTCCAGATGCCCCGTCTCAGGAGCACTTCGTGATCCGTTAACCAGACTTAAGCAGGGCTGGGGGATAAACCATCTCCAGGCCCACGGCCGAAGCAGCTTGGGAAAGCACGGTTATCATGTCTGTTTCTAGATCTGCCGCCGCGCTCGCTCCCGAGAGGAGGGAGCAGAGGGAGGGGAATACTTCATCAGATCATGACAGCCCATCCTCTGATGCAGCAGTGGACATCTGAGCCTCGGTGTCATCAAGTGAGAGGGCGGCCATCCAAGGACGGAGCACTTCTCTCACTCGAAGCTTGGATGGAGCGCGTGGAGGAGCGAGAGGTCCTTAAGCCAGAGGATGGCACATTTACTCCCACTGTGACCCTCAGATCTGCCCGAGTGCCAAACGGTGGAGCGGGGGACAACTGGGGTGGGTGGCTCTTTTGCAAGAGTGAACCGTGATCTTAACTGCGCAACAGAAATGTCACCGTAGTGATGGCATGCACTGCCCGCGAGCACCGCATTAACATGCTGGACCCCCAGACATGAAACGCAGTGCTCGTGCCCATCATCCGAGGACAGGAAACTACCGCATCCAGAAATGCACAGTCAGAGCGACGTCTTGAAAAAGACGCGCTGCACGACCGGGTTGCTCTTTTAGGAAATTCGCAACAATACATACCGCTCTGGAGGACCGGAAACCAAAGGACGCCAGGCAATGGAGAAACCCAGCTCAACTGTCTGCCGCTGCGTGTCACACTGTACGAGGAGATTGCTCTCGTTCACTCTCTGTCTGAAACTCAGCTGGAGGAACCCTCATCGACTCTCAGAAGGCTGTTGAAGTCTTTGAAGTGAAAATGATGCTTGGCTTTGCGCGTGCTGTGCTCTTATAGCAACTTAATTGCAACAAGCTGAAGCTGCACAAGCTGAAGCTGCCAACTCATTGGCATTTCATTGGCCCGTTTACATACTCATTCAGATGATTGGCTTTCTGAACGAAATCCCCATAGTGGAAGTTTTTCACATTTTCCCAAAGGACAACCATAGTTCCTGGCTGTGTTCTATTCCCAGTTATATATATCCCAGTTCAACCCCCCCATTTATGTGATGTCTCCAAAGCTTGTGAAAACAAAAATATACAGCATACGTTATTGGTTTTAATTTAAAGCAGGTAATTTATTAAGAAATGTGTCTGTATATAACATGGGCCTGTTGGTTAGAATATTTCTGCAGTGGTTTGAATGCGTCAAATTGTAAAAGTAGGTTTAAAAAATAATAATAATAATAAACAAACAATATCCTACTTATAAAAATAAGTATTAGGCAAGGCAAGGCAAGGCGAGTTTATTTATATAGCACATTTCATACAAAGTGGCAATTTAAAGTGCTTCACATAAACAAGAATAAAAAAGTATAAGAAAATAAAAACAAATAATAAAAAATAATAAATAACAAATAATAAAAAAAAATTATTAAGATTTAATGTTTTAAAACAGGGTGACATGGTAGCACAGTGGGTAGCATGTTCGCCTCACAGCAAGAAGGTCGCTGGTTCGAGCCTCGGCTGGGTCAGTTGGCGTTTCTGTTTGGAGTTTGCATGCTCTCCCCATGTTCGTGTGGGTTTCCTCTGGGCACTCCGGTTTCCCCCACAGTCCAAAGACATGTGGTACAGGTGTATTGGGTATGCTAAAATTGACTGTAGTGTATGAGTGTGTGTGTGTGTGTGTGTGAATGAGTGTGGATGTTTCCCAATGATGGGTTGCAGCTGGAAGGGCATCCGCTGGATAAGTTGGATAAGTTGAAGGTTCATTTCGCTGTGGAAACCCCAGATTAATAAAGGGACTAAGCTGAAAAGAGAATAAATGAGTGTGTTAAAACACTTATAGAAGAATATATAGAAGTTATAGAAGAATAAAAAAGAAAAGAATAACACAATAGTGTGATCTGTCGGACTATGCACAGTGCTCATTCAGTAAAGGCACAGCTAAACAGATGTGTTTTCAGTCTTGATTTGAATGTGCCTAATGTTGGAGCACATCTGATCATTTCTGGGAGCTGATTCCAGCAGCGAGGGGCGCAGTAGCTGAAAGCCGATTCACCCTGCTTTGATTGAACTCTTGGAATTTCTATAAATAATACTTTAAAATCTATTCTGAATGTAACTGGGAGCCAGTGTAAAGACCTGAGGACTGGTGTAATGTGCTCTAATTTCTTGGTTCTGGTCAGAATCCTGGCCGCAGCGTTCTGGATAAGCTGCAGCTGTCTGACTATCTTTTTGGGAAGGCCAGTGAGGAGTCCGTTACAGTAATTCACGCTGCTGTTGATAAAAGCATGAACATGTTTCTCTAATGCCGAGTTCAGACTGCATGATTTTCAAAGTAGTCGTGTCACGGATGTTTTCACACTGCAAGACTAACTGGGTGTGTTCTGTCGGCGCTGTGTTTACACTGTAGGCAACAGGAGAGTTCATACTGCATGACTTTAAAATAGGAAGAATCACCGACAACTTTGTCCAAACTACGTCTCACAGCCAAACAAATGCGAGAAGTGACATGGAAACAACGCAAGGTCACGTAATATATATCACGTAATATATTTTTTGTTATTAACTACATAATGTAAACAGAAAGCTTTAGCTTTAGAAACTTGTGTTGCTCACCAGGCTTTTAAAGAGAATTAACAATCTCTCCTCAACTTTTTTTTACTTTTCGACCTGATTGTAATATTGATCCGATGACCCGTCAAACAGACACAGTGCTCCTGCCAATTTTACACTTGTTTTTCCTGCATTTCTTGGGTCCAAATCAACTGAAAATGAGAGCTTTTTGCTTCTCCCCCTGCCTCCCGCTGGCCTGCAGGTAACCACGCTAGTGAATGCTGCTCTCTCATTGGTTGTAGGTGATTGCGAATGTTATTTTCAGTCAGAACACATTCACACATCATGATTTACATTGCCGACAGCTCCAGATATTTAGCACGTCAAATATTTCACGGGCATCTGAGACTCATCGGCGATTCTCTCATAACGCGTCCTTGATAGTTCATACTGTGTGATTGTCACTCGTGTGCACGTGCCTCGATTTGCCTGTGATGTCAGGCATTTGTCTTCACTAGAAACAAAGCCTTTAATTCCTTTAATAGCCTATATAGGTCATCATAGGTCCTATATGTGCCGTTTACATATATTTCAGTTTATATGAAAAACAAGTGCATGTTTTTACCAAAACTAATATTGGATTTTTTTTAAATGTGTGTCTGTGTAAAACAATATCATTTGCACAAAAAATTATGGGGTTCTTCTCTAAAGAAGTTGTTACTCCACCCTATTAAGAGCGTCAATATGGACCTTTTACGTTATAACTATTGTGGCTCAATTGATGGATCTGCGACAGAACAACTACGGTTTTGGGAAACACTCGTCACTACATTCTTTTCCCAAAAGATGCATCGTACTATGATAGTTCAGCCACGAGTTATGTAGTTGTTTGGGAAATGCACTCCTGAACGTGATTTGCCAATTGTCAAAATTATTCCAATAAATTTATAAAATTAGGTGCTTTCAAAAAGGAAATTCAGCCAAATGAAAGCAGATCTCCGGTATATGGGTGGGTTTAATGAATGGGGACATTACTAAAAACTAATCAGGGAGTGTTTTACAGCAGGAGCGCACTGAGATTGGACTAATCTCTCAGCTTGACAGCTTTTTTTTATCATTCACCATTGGTTTATTTGCTTTGTTTTTGTGGTGCTTTTCATTTCACTTATAAATGCAAGCTTTTTTTCCTCTACTGTGAGAACCAATGGGGCAAATATTTCACCACCCAGAGGAGCTGTTCAAACTTCATTGTCTTTCTCTTTGGCTTTGGCCTGAAGTTCACACAGGTGCACGTACTCCAGCTTCATGCTGATTTCAACTGACCTGGACACATGAATAGGAAGTCGTGTTTTTGGCCAACAGGAAAAGAATCATATGGGATTTTTGCTGCTTCCTGTTGCAGGAAACAAGCTCAAGGATGCAGAAGGGGGTGTTGGTGGTTGTGCGTCTGTGTGTGCGTTTTGTGTCAACGAAATGTTTTACTACAAAAACACTACTATTAGTTTCTTTATCACGTCAGTAAACCATAAATTGGCTGTAAACATGTTTCTGCATGAGCATTTTTTGAAGGAAACCTTTGCAAATGCACTAAAAATATTATTAATTGAATAAAAAATAAAACAGAAAATTGATAAACAGTGAAAACTGCATTTTTTAAGCAGGGTGACTTTAATAAAGCTTGCCGAATAAAAATGTTAATAAAAATATTAATAAAAAAGCTTTTTTGAAACAAATTAGCCACTTGTTTATTATCATGATGCAGTAAAATGTTACTTTTCATAGTCTGTCTTACCAATGATCCTCAGCTGAAAGACTTAAAAAGTATACACGATAATATAAATATAGTATAATATAATGCAAAATGAAAAGTGTGGCCAACATGTTTTAGATCTAGATCTTTAGCCTAAGCCTTTTGCTCCATTGTGATATTTAAGTACTTTTGATTAAAATAGATATGAATATTTATTAACGATTTATACCATGTTTGTTCAAGCAGCTCACTAATTGACAAGTAGTGAATTTTAATGAATTTATAAATTACTTTTTAGCAAGACTAATCATTTCACTTCATAAGACAATTACGCTGCAAAAAATGCTTTTCTTACTTAGCTTTTGTCTTATTTCTACTCATTAAAATTTAATCAAGAAGCTTTTTCTAGACAAACAAATCACATATTGTCTTGTTTTAAGAAATAATGTCACAATTAAGAGTTTTGCCTTAAATCAAGCAAAATAATCTTCCAATGTGGTAAGCTAAATAATTGTCAAACGAAAAACAAGATTATTCAACTTACGCCGTTGGCAGATTATTTTGCTTGATATTGAATTGTTAGATATTTGGACTAGAAACAGAGATTCATTTTGTTATGCCTACATATGTTTAGTTTTTTTTTTTGACTAATTAGTAAATAGTTAACTTGTATTTTATTTATCGCCAAGGATCACTATTTCTACAGTGGCCTTAACGTGTTGTAATTTACGAAAACATATGCAAATACAAAAAACGGCAACAATTTGATAAAAGATCTTAAATCGTTTGACAGCATACTTGCTGCAAATCGTCATAACGCAGAAACATTTTATAAAAACGTGCTGCATTTTCACACAAAGCGAACAATTAATAAAACAAACTGAATTTTCTCTTTTATTAATTTGTGTGTGTTATGTGAAAATGCAGCTCGTTTTATTAACCTGATCCCATTGTGAGAAAATGCATCACATTTTATTAATTTGTGTGTGTTGTGAGAAAATGCAGAGCGTTTATCAATGTGTTTGCGTTGTGAGAAAATGCAGCGCGTTTTTAATTATTTGTTTGCGTCGTGTGAAATTGCAGCGCATTTTCGTAAAGTGTTTGCGTTGTGAAAAAATTCTGCGTGTTTTGTTAATTGTTTGCGTTGTGAGAAAATGTAAAAATGTGTTTGCGTTGTGACGATTTGCAGCATGCATGTTGTCAAACTGATGAAGATTTTTTCCTAATTTGCTGGCTTTTTTTGTAATTGCATGTGTTTTCTTAAATTGCAGCACATTAAGCTCTCTCGGTCACCGTGCTATTTCAGCTAAAAATCCTAAATTATTAGAAGAAAAAACAAAAGCGCTACATCTTGGAAGGTCAAAGCGTAGGTAAATTACCAGCAGTTTTCCATCAACATGTATTTCATCAAAGTATATACCTACAGAGAGGAGTTATGACATCTACCTGCACACAATCTCTTGACTGAAAACTCATCTCTTTTTAGAGCACTTTATACTGCAACCTACTGAAGAAAAAATCATCACTTCCTCACTTTTTTAAATGATCTCTGAAATGTTTTATAATCTCTTCACTTATGATGTATTACTTGCTGCATTCATTGTTTGAAAACTTAATTATGAACTCACCATTACAATTTTTAAGACAGATGAATGATTTGTTTTTATAAACACTGCTTGAACAGAAAATAATTTTGCAAGTTTTTATTGCAAAAAATTGGTATAGAAATACTAAACGCCTGGAAACTTGTGTTTAATATATTTATTGATATCAATATTCATGGATGAAACAGAACCCCTCTGCACATATACGTTCAGATCAACATTTGATTTAATGTTTAACAACACTGATTCACATTTTAGTAAATAAAACTTAACGGTAGAAGAGCAGCACTGCTGACTGAATGGGTTGTTTGAATGTTTCTTTCAGGTCCAGTGCTGTGAAGTCTCCACACTGCTCAGGCTGGGAGAAAAATCCTCCTCCACCAATACAATACTAAAAAGCAAAACCATGTTAGTCTGATTTCATTGTAACAATGTGATTTATTTAAAAGTGCCATAGAATGTTTTCCCTTATTTTTAAAGTTTATCTAAACGTTTATTATTCTTAGTATGTATGTAAGACTCTTATTTTTTAAATGAGACCAGCATTTCAGGTAATGCAATCAGACATGGAGTATCTTATCTCATCACATCCCATCATCAGAGCACAAAATGCTGGATATACGGATTAAAAATGTATTCAGTGCCCTCTCCTGAGTAGGCATAAAGTCTGTTTAACTGTATCTTTTGTTAGTTTAATGCGTATATTGTGAAATTTGACTCATATGTTTGTAATGATACAATAGGCAGAGCTCATTAATATTCACAAGCATTTCAAATAGGGTCAAAACCAAGCTTATCATTCTAGGGGTAATTCCTGTGCATGGGTAAAAATAAACATATAAAACCATTTCTGCACCACTTACCTACTTAGTAGATATCAGAGAACTATTTATAATAATGAATCAATCCACTCTATGGCAGCTTTAAATCAAACCAAAACAAAAAAAAAAGCAATCACTTACATGTTGAGTGTTGCATCCAGAAGGTTTAACTCCAGAGCACATGGCCATTGCTGACTGATCAGTGTTAAACACTCTGAACGTGATGAAGCCGGATTCAAACTCATCTGTAATCAACAAGACAAGCATTAATGCATAATACAGTATGTATTATTATTATTATTATTATTATTATTGTTGTGTTGTGGATTTCCTTAAAGCAAAACAGAGTTTTGTACTTCTAACAGATGGTCCATATAGGTTTGCAGTGAAAAATTTGTCTCCAGTATCATACACCACTGAACTGCTGGGTCCCATATCACTTTTACACTGTCCTGCTCCAAACCGCACAGGATATTTCTGTTCAAATCAAATAAAAACACAATACAAAACATTTGATTTGGGTCATTCGAGTAATAAAGTTTGTTTCTGAATTATTTAAAACATTAGAATTCACATACACTGTAAACTCTATTAAGTTGAGACTACTCAAATGATTTGAGGAAAGTGATTCCCTCAGTTCATTTGACTAATGGGAAATCGACAACCAGTTAATTGAGTCCAGTTAATTCAATCCCATGGAAGGAGCTCTGGACTATAAGAGGAGGAAGCACCCACACAGACACCAGAGCTTGTGTGTGTGTGTGCATTTAAAGATAAATAAACAGTTACTTACCTTATATCGCCGACCCTGTCTTCTTCTTCCACACAACAACGAACAATATTACAGTGGTGCCGAATAGAGTATGCACAGAGTATGTATGAGTAGAGTATGCACAGCCACGGGGTGCCCCCGGCCTGTGAGGGGAGATGGGGGTATGTGGCAAGGGGGCGTGGCCGAGAGCCGTGGGAGCGAAACATGGGCGCGCACCTGCCTTCAATCCTACGGAAGTAGCTCTGGACTATAAGAGGAGGAACGATGGCAGAGGAGAGAGAGAGAGGACCGGGCCCTGACATATTGTTTTACTTTTGCTTTCAGTTTGACGGCAGTCTCCGTGAGGAGCTGCCATCTGTTTATTTTGATTTAGACGGCAGTCTCCGTGAGGAGCTGCCGTCCCTTTTATTAATAAATATTTATTTTAAAGTCCGTCGGTTCTCCGCCTCCTTCTTCCCGGCGGCCAGGTGGCCGTAAACTTCATTACAGAGACATAGAGGAAAGTCCGTATTTTTGCAATTTATACTGTATTTCAAATGAGATATAAATAGAAAATAATCACATATGTTGGGCATAATCAACAAACATTCACCGCTGCTGCGCGTCTCGATGTTCACATTACGGTTGTTTATTTCATCAAAACGGCAGTAAAACATCGATCAATGCAAAACAATCATTGCAGCAATTTCATGGCAGAGTATGTTATTTAAATTCCCCTAGTTTTTGTATAAGTGTGTTTGTATCTGATTTTTATATTCATAATAATAACACATTAACATATTTATACACATAGCTAGGCCTGTATATAATCTTTATTGGCACTGTCAAACGAATTATTGCGTTCAAAAAGGTTTGTACACATTGATGTATTGAATAAATGTTTACCACATGTCGTCTTTTCTTCCGTTTTTCAGCCTGTTTCTTGAACTTTCCTCCTTTTTTGAGCAAAAACTTTTGGAAGTCCATAAAAGCTGTTCGGCATTTTTTATTTTGGTCGATTTAAACAATTATAAACAACATAAAACAGAAATATATTGATGTTCTGACTGTGATTCCTATGTAGAAGAATCACTTCATGCCCTCCATCTAAATTTCACTTGTTATAAATGACGTCATGTGAAAACAACATATAGCTATTATGCTGACCCTGCAACAGAATAGTGTGTTTCACCTTGAATAAGTGGTAAAGGTTTCCTCCATGCTCCTTTAGGAACTGGCTTTCAGTATGGTAGCGCAGAATGGCAGAAGATGTCCACTTTTTCAACTGCTCATTATTGGGAACGTGCCACACTGACACGTCTTGTGCAGAAAGGTCATAATAGCCAGGATTCTGTGGGATGTGACAGTATTAAACCATCAGATTGACATGAATATCCTCTCAGTGTATGGCTGAAGTTTCATATGCTAATGTACCTTGTAGTCGTCACTGGTAGAGCCCTCTGCGCTGCCAAACGTGGCAGTGTTTGCCCATGATGCTTCTCCTTCAGGCAGGCTTTGGTCATTTCCCTGCTGGCTCGACCAGCGATCACCGAAAGAGCATTTGCCATTGATGTTGTTCTCATGGATGCTGGCCACAAGCGTCCATCCACCTCCGGCTGTGGTCATGTCACAGAAAGTCTGGTAATATGTGCCGCTCTCCGTTGTCAGAATGTACATGCCATCTGAAGACAAATGACAACCCCAGAGTTCACTCATTCAAACAAAAATAAATACAGAAGTATGTAAAGAACCAGATAAAAGAAGTATCTAATGATCGATCAATCAATCAATCAATCAATCAATCAATCAAAAACTGTTGCATTTAAGCTCC
This sequence comes from Danio tinwini, assembly GCA_903798205.1. Classification (NCBI taxonomy): domain Eukaryota; kingdom Metazoa; phylum Chordata; class Actinopteri; order Cypriniformes; family Danionidae; genus Danio; species Danio tinwini. The sequence goes on from CAIGQZ010000690.1 coordinate 17,023,688, forward strand.
TTTTTCTGTATTCCTGTATATGGTATATATATTCATAGATGTCTCATTAACAGCTGTTTCTTTGGGTCGATATCCAAAGGAACTGTCAATGCTGGTCATGAACAAGTGTCAGCAAGTTGACTTTGTATCTGCAACTGTAAATTACTGCAACTGTAGATATTACTGTAAATTAATATCTATATCTGTTATAGACTTTCCAGACTAACACAACCATATCACCCTGCAGCCCAAGATGCGTTATTCACTGAAACTAAGCAGGGCTGAGTCTGGTCAGTACTTGAATGGGCGACCACATGGGGAAACTAGGTTGCTGTTGGAAGTGGAGTTAGTGAGGCCAGCAGGGTGTGCGCCACCTGTTTTTGTGACTCCTAATGCCCCAGTAAACCAAGGTCCTGACTCTCTGTGGTCATTAAAAATCCCATGGTACTTCTGGTAAAAAGTAATGGGGTGTAACCTTGGTGTCTTGGCCAAATTCCCTTTATTGGCTCTATTATCCATCATGGCCTCCCAATCAACCCCATCCAGCAAATCAGCTCTATCACTGTCTCTCCACTCCACCTGCAGCTGGCGCTGTTGCCCTGTGGCTGCCGTCACTTCATCCAAGTGGATGCTGCACACTGGTGGTGGTTTGGAGAGACACTCCTCATGATTGTGAAGTGCTTTGTGTGTGTGTAAAGTCATTCACAATAAATGCGCTATATAAATACACATTACATTACATTTTAATATAAGACAAAGGTACATGTACCATTTACAAGTTACGATAGTGTAAAAACATGTGGTCCGTTAAAGGAATGGTTCATCCAAAACTGAAAATTTAGTCATCATTTAATTGTCACAAAGCCATTTGAGTTTCTTTAAAAGACGTTATATTGAAACATTTTAGAAACATGTAACCATTGACTTCCATGGTAGAAAAAAACTGTGGAAGTCAACAGTTACAGGTTTTCAGAATTTTTTTAAATAACTTAATAAAAAAAAAGAAAATCGAACAGGTTTGTGCAAAACAAACATGGTAGCTGTGATGCTTTTTATGACGAGTTAAGTTGAGTAACTTTCCATTTCTATCCTCTCTAAATAAAGTCAAGGTCAATATGTTAAATTTTGACTAGTTTGATTGGACTTGGATAACTTTTTTCTTTTCTAGCTGATTAAATTGAACCTATAGCCATTTGTGTGTATTACAACCAAAGTATTAAGTCAACTCATTTCACTTTATGTCCATCTTTAAATGCCTCTCAAGCTGCCTCAACAAGTTTATGATTAAATTTCAATGAACCTTTTCAAATGTTTTTTAATGTGACCTTTTTTCAGAATGCATTATTGTAAACTTGTCATTTATCACAACGCTCCATAGCCATAATCAATCAAGCATACATCATTATCTGCATATTTTTCATTTTTCCGCAAATATTGACAAGCATAATTATATTCTGCTCATTATATTGTGAAATATCTGATTTTGTTTGTTAAAACGGTTTAATTATGATCATATTTTTTGATCTATGATGGGTGATGGGCACCAGCAAGTTAGTCTGCGCTGCAGGGGAAAGATTAGAGCTGCTGGATTTACAACATGTCAATTCATCAACTTCTCCTGAAAAACATGAAAGTGACTGATTAACTGGAAAAAGAATGAAAGTAATCATTCTAGTAACTAGAACAGTGTGTATCTGGTGTGAATAAAGCACACCATCTGTATTATTGCTGTCTCTGTAGACATCAGCATGTCTTTTACACACCATAAATTGTAGATTTTGCTAGTCCTTATGTATATTTAAATGTCTATAACCTAAAATTAATTTTATTTGTTTGAAAACACTTGTTGTGAAACAAAGTGCCGTGCAAAAAAAAAAACCAAAAATTCTCTGGCTCAGTGCTACAAGTGCTTTATAAATTATACTGTATATTTTACGAACTGCTGCCAGTTAGTTACTGTAGATTCTACAATAAATTGTTAACACTGTAGCTATTGTGGTGTTTCTTTTAAGATAACTTCACTGCAGTCTGTAGCCACAATGACGTACTGGACCAGGTCCACTATGTAGTGAACACTGTACCGCCCACTAAAGTAACGTCCATGCAACTGTGATGGTTGGGTTTAGGGAGGAGGGAGGTTTAGGCGATCGTTCATTATGTAGTTGACCTAGTCCAGTACGCCATCAAGCTGCAGGCTGCAGCGAGGACTGTCTCATTTCTTTTGCCCCAATTCTTTTCAGGCTTGACTGGCCAGGGTAAATGTGCAAGCCTATTTTTTTTCTTACTAGATTGCAAATATGTCATTAGTTTACATATATTGTTTCTTTTTTTTTTTTTACTTAAGGTGGGACAATATCAGTCATATTTTGTGAATATATCTAAACATTATTTAAAAATTATGACCCACAAGAGCCTAATCCAAAAGATTTCCAAATCTCACTCAATTTTATAAACAGGTTAAATTTTAAATGCACTGTAAAAAAAAAATATTCGTAAATTGGATTATGTTATGGTACCTTGATCTTTCTTCTTCCATCTACGTTTATCATTGCTAAGTTCAGAAAAGGACTTTTTGAACATTTTTAATATATTGTCTGGGTTGGTGTTGTATATTATGCTACAAAAACCTTGTAATAAACTGCCAGTACATTTTCTGTTATTTTACAGACTTATTTCTCTATATAATATTTCTTATAAATTATATTATTTAAATAATATTAAATGTCAATAAAACACACAGTTGAATTTTCAACTTCAAAAGTGGACAGAGCAGAGATCAACATCCCATAATGCAATGCACAACCGTAAATAAACAGAAAACACTTGTGAATCACAAAATTCGGAAGCAGTGTACCTTGTATTTTTGAGTGGTTGCTCAACCATTAAGCACCTATACAAATCTTAGATCTAAATATGAAATAAATTAAATTCCCACAATACTTACCCTGTGTTGCACCATGCTTTTCTTTGATTTCCAGGCAGCTCCGAGCGATGCTCCTCAACCTAGCATGATACTTGCCTAATTCTGGGTTTATGTAGGTGCCATTGATAAGAATTGGCTTTGGGGTGACAGCTCCCATAACACCCAGCACTGTGGACACAAGACAGAATCTCTCACATTCAAAAACTGTTCTGTTACATTTCAGAATAACTTCAAAAATCAATATTGATAATCGTAGTCTACATACTTGTGTGCAAAAGGCACACAAGGACGAACATGCAGAGCAGCATATTTCCTCTCTCTTTTCGATTAAGTTGAAGATTGTTGTGTTAAATGCTCTCTTCTCTCCAGCCTGACTGTGTGCAGCTTTTATCTCTCATCCAAGCTTATATTTGGAGTAAGTTGGACATGTTGTGCAACACAGGTTCAGTGTGTAATCATTAAATAAACCCAGGGCTGGAAATGCCCATTACTGAAATGCCAGCACACCATCATCAAGTCTATTTACTTTTCAGCAACTTATCTTAGTTTGTTGTGGAACATTACATCCATATTTATGTTCTTGCCACACGCTTTGACAATAACAGATTACGGGAAAATGCATGTATTTGTGAAAGTGATAAATGCATTGGACGGTTTCCCATAAACAGGATATCTTTTGGCTGAGAAAATGTAATATGGTGTTATTTATTGTAGATTACAAAAAAACATTAACTGTTCCTTTAACTGTTGCTTTAACATCCATATAACTAGCATATTGACTGATTGTTAGTACTTATAAAGAACATGTTAAATTCTGTGTGATTGTATTCTATAACTGAACCCTAACATTAACCTACCTTATGCATGATCAATGAACAGTAATGAGACGTTCATTCTTAGTTACTGGTTACATTTTCTGTTTGCTGTTTACCACTTGCAGATTGACAATGTGCATAATAATTTAGTTTTCATTTTTAAATGACATTTTTTTGTTTAAAATTGCATCGCACACGTTTGGCAAACACACTGTGATATAAATGACCAAGTAAATACAGTCAAGGCCATTGTCCATGTTACTGTCTGGCTTTTTCCAGTCTGTTTTATTTTAGGCATTTCCCCTATTGAAAGTCATTCCTCAAAACAGGATCTGAAATTTCCCGTATTTTAAGAAATTTACCAAAATATTTGGGTAATACTGCTTGAGAAATAATGGATTTGAAGACAGATTTTGTCAAAAAATATATATATATTTTACTTAAAATATATTAAAAAAATTAAATCACTTATCAACTGTATGTACTGAACCTACAGGATTGATGCACTGAGCACCAATTGCTCTTGCTGTGCATTTTTATAACGTTTCTCATATAAATAACATAAGAATATTTCCCAATCCAATGATAGTAAAAATGCAGGAGCTAATAAAGAGTTGTTAAATTCTATGAAAACTATAAGTTTACTGTAATTTAATTATAACAAATAAACAATCAAATATAATTATAAATAGTAAATAAATCAGTTAATTCTAAGTTTATTGTAATAAAACAGTTTATAAACTGCTTGACATGATTAATGCATCAATAAACTAACTAGTTGGGAAAGTGGGGTGTTTTATTTAGGATGTAATGACATTATAATTACATTGTTATAACATTGTAATTACATCAGAAAAGTAATATGTAATTACAAACTTTCATATTGTGTGCAATTACTGTGTCGTTACATGTTATTACATTCTAATTACATTGTAGTTACATCCAAGGTAATATTTATAAATGCAAATGTTTCTTTGTTTATTGGATGTACAGTATTTGGTTATTTTTAGTTGTATGCGTAAATATAGACAGTACACATGTAATTGCAAACTTAATTACTATGTCATTACATTGTAATTACATTGCTATTACATTGTAATTACATATAAGATAATATTTATAAGCTTAAATGTTTCTTGTATATTTCATGTACAGTATTTGTGTATTTTTATGCATGTACATATGTAATTACAATCTTTTATTTTGAATGTAATTATATTGTCATTACATTATGATTACTATGTAATAACATTTTACATTGTTGTAACGTTGTAATTACATCTGAGATTTAATATGCAAGTACAAATTCTTATCTTGCGTGCAATTACTGTGTCGCTACATTGTAATTATTATGTCATCGCATTGTAGTTACATTGTAGTTATATTGGAGATAATATTTGAATGTAAATGCTTCTTTGTATATTGCATGGACAGTAATTTATAGTTTATTTATAGTTATTTATAGTTGTATATGTAAATATACACAGTACACATGTAATATGTAATTACAAACTTTTATCTCCATTACATTGTAATTACTATGTCATTACATTGTAGTTACGTCCAAAAAAAAATTTATAAATGTAAATATTTCTTTGTATATTGCATGTGCAGTATTTGGTTATTTATAGTCGTATACATAAATATACACAGTACACATGTAATTACAAACTTAATTATTATGTTATTACATTGTAATTACATTACTATTACAGTGTAGTTACATCCAAGATAATATTTATAAACCTAAATGTTTCATTGTATATTTTATGTACAGTATTTGTGTACTTTGAGACCCCCTAGTTTTTCACAATTTGTTTTGTGATTTTTTTGCAATAAAATTGACTGATTTTGTGGCGGTAATTTGCAGAAAAAAATACAACTATAAAAAATACATACACACACACACAGCAATTCAGCGATCATGAAATCACAGAAAACTAGAGCGTCTGGTATTTATAGTTTATACTTAAATGTACACAGTACACATGCATGTAATATATAATTACAAACTTTTATCTTGTATGTAATTACTGTGTCTTTATATTCTAATTACAAAGCACATATGTAATTCTAATAATTTATCTTGTGTGCATTTGCTGTGTCGTTACATTGTAATTACATTGCTATTTCATTGTAATTACATTGAAGATAATATTTATAAACTTAAATGTTTCTTTGTGTGTTTCATCTACAGTAATTGTATTTATACTTAAATATATAAAGTACATGTGTAACAACTATCTTTTATTTTGGCTGTAATTACATTGTCATTACATTATGATTACTATGTAATAACATTTTTACACTGTTATAACATTGTAATATGTAATTACAAACTCTAATATTGTGTGCAATTACTGTGTCATTACATTGTAATTACATTGTAGTTACATCCGAGATAATTTTTATAAATTTAAATGTTTCTTTGTATATTGCTTGTGCAGTATTTGGTTATTTGCAGTTGTATATTTAAATATACACAGTTCACATGTGATTACAAACTTTTATCTTATGTGCATTAACTGTGTAGTTACATTGTACTAACTATTTAATTACTATGTCATTACATTTTTGTTACATTGTAGTTACATCCAAGATAATATTTATAAATGTAAATATTTCTTTGCAATTTGCATGTACAGTATTTGGTTATACTTAAATATGTACAGTACACATGTATGCAATATGTAATTACAAACTTTAATCTTTGTTTATAAACATGTTTGTGCATGTGTGCAATTACTGTGTCGTTACTTTGTAATTACTATGTCATTACTTTATAATTACATTGTAGTTACATCCAAGATAATACAGTACAAACTTAAATGTTTTTTGTATATTTCATGTACAGTATTTGTGTCTTTAAACATAAATATACACAGTACATCTGTTATTACAATCTTATATTTTGGATGTAATTACATTGTCATTACATTATAATTTTTTACGTAATTACATTTTTACATTGTTATACCATTGTAATTACATCTGAGATGTAATATGTAATACATTTTTTCCTTTTGTGCAGTCACTGTGTCGTTGCATTGTAATTACAATGTAGTTACGACCAAGATAATGTTTATAAATGTAAATACTTCCTTGTATATTGCAGGTACAGTATTTGGTTATTTATAGTTGTATACGTACATATTTACAGTACACATGTAATTACAAACTTTTATCTTTTGTACACTTACTGTGCCTTTACATTGTAATTACTATGTTTTTACATTGTGATTACATTGTAGTAACATCCAAGATAATATTTATAAATGTAAATGTTACTTTGTATATTGCATGTACAGTATTTGGTTATTTATTTTTGAATACATAAATATACACAGTACACATGAAATTACGAAGTTAATTACTATGTCATTACATTGTAATTATATTGTAATTACATCCAGGATAATATTTAAAAATGTTAATATTTCTTTGTATAGTTCACGTACAATATTTGTGTATCTATACAAGCAGTACATATGTAAGTACAAACTTTTATTTTGGATGTAATGACATTGTAATTACATTGTTATAACATTGTAATTACAAATATGATATCATTGTAAATGTGTTTTTGTATATTTCATATACAGTATTTGTGTGTTATAGGTATATACATAAACACAGTACACATGTAATATGTAATTACAAACTTTTATCTTGAATGTGCTTACTATGTTGTTACATTGTAATTACATCCAAGATTTGCAAACGTGTTTGTATATTTCATGCACAGTGTATTTATAGTTATATGCCTAAATATGTACAGTATGCATGTATGTAATATGTAATTACAAACTTTAATCTTTGTTTATAAAGATGATTTTGCATGTTTGAAATTACTGTGTCGTTACTTTGTAATTTACTGTGTCATTAATTTGTTATTACATTGTAGTTACATCCAAGATAATACAGTACAAACTTAAATGTTTCTTTGTATATTTTATGTACAGTATTTGTGTTTATACATAAATATACACAGTACATCTGTTATTACAATCTTATATTTTGGATGTAATTACATTGTCATTACATTATAATTTTTTATGTAATTACATTTTTTTATCTTTTGTGCAATTATATTGTGTCGTTACGTTGTAATTTTGATATTCTTGATAATGTCCGAGGCTCAGACACACTTTCACTCTTCAAAACTAGATTAAAGACCTATCTTTTTAGCAAAGCATACACTCAGTGCATTACAAAGCTGTATGTTGCATGATGTGCCCCACACAGGATTTTGCTTCTTGTTTTTTATACACTATGAACAGCAGCTACGCTAATTACTCTCCTTATTCTGTATTTCCACCTGGGGGTACTCATCCTGAGACCCTCAGACTATGCAGCGCCACTGATGCAATCCAAGACCAGCGAGACGAGAGGATCCCAAGGTTTTCATAATCCTGGACCAGGCCGTATCCTGAGCAGCTGCTGTGGTGGTCATGGATAAGTGGAGAGCATGAGACTGATTCCTGTGATGCGCCAGAGACAGACGAGCCTTCGCTGAGGTCCAGCTTCCTGCACATAGACTGCAGCTCTGCACAAGACATTTGGCCATAGGAGAAATGGTCGTGCCCAACTGAGCCAGGTTTCTCTCAAGGTTTTTTTTTAAATCACTTTCGCCAATTGGTGAAGTTTTTTCCATGCCGCTGTTGCCACTGGCTTGCATGGTTCGGGATCTGTAGAGCTTACTTCATACTTGCGAGTGCCTGTCAGAAGTCTCTGCATTATGGACTAATTGCAATCTATTCAGGGCATTTTGACTGATACCCACAAACAAAGAGTTGCAATAGTCAAGTCTTTTAAAAAAAAAAAGCATGGATCATCTTCTCAAGGTCAATAAAAGAGAGAAATGACTTCACTTTTGCCACAGGTTGTAAATGGAAAAAAACTGGATTAAACAACAGAACTTGTTTGTTAAATTTCAGATCACTATCGAACTGAAACCCTGGGTTTCTAACAATAGGTTTTTGATCAGTTGATAGTTCACCAAAACCTAATAATTCCAGAGGGGCATAATCCCCAAACCAGACCAGCTCCGTTTTTTCCTCATTGAAATTTTAAAAATGTAACTACAGCCAGGTCTTAACCTCGATTAGATGTCTAATAAGGGGACATAAATCTGAGTGTCGTCAGCATAAAAATAAATAGCCACCCCATATTTACGAAAAATAGATCCTAAAGGTAAAATATGTAAAGAAAAAAAAAGAAGTCCAAGGATAGACCCTTGCAGAACTCCACATGTCAGGGGTCTGGAGAATAAAAAGGTCTGACCAACATTAACACAAAAGCTTCTGTTTGACAAATAAGATCTAAACCATTTACTGTAAGAGAAGAGCCCTGAATGCCCTTCAATTTCTCAAGACGAGAAATAGGGATCTCATGGTCTATAGTGTCAAAAGCTGAAGTAAGTTGAAGTAGCATAAAGATCACAGAGTGCCCCGAGTCCCTAAATAACAAAAACAATAAAGAGCCCCTATTATGGGTTTTTGAAAATGACCTTCCATGTAGTGTGTAACACAGCTTTTAGTGAAGTGAAATATCCAGCTAAAGCTTAAATCTGAAAGTGGACAGTTTTTAAAACTATTGATTCATCTATAAAAGAGTCGACTCATAGTGGTTTAAATGAATCGTCTTGATAACGAGTCTTCAGCCGTTTCGGCGTGACGTCGTTATGAAACATAATAGTTGCGCGCGCAGACCCGGCAAAATTCAAACCTGCGGCCCCACCCACTAACACAGCAGCAAGACGCTCATGAAGACGCTGTGTTTACCTGGATATTATTTTTAAGTGTGAGGGAAAGGTGTCGTTCAGAAATCTGCACGCTTACAATGGGCGATCTATCACTACACAGCTCATGCATTAGTTTCTGCCTCCATCTTGTAATGGACAGACAAGACACCAGGGGTGCAGCCAAAATAAGGACAAATTATTAGGTACACCGGCAGGCTGCTGAACGCTGGGCTTCGGTCTGGTGAGCAGCACTAAAAAGGCTTGCGAATGGAGAGTGGGAGGCCGCAGAGATAGCTTGTCAGAGGACAGAGGATGCTACAACGTCCCAGCTGGGGATGTGATCGTTTAGAAAAGCAGAGTACAGATAAGCCCTTAGAATATATAGCAGTTCACGGACGAGGTGCCACAGCAATGATTGCAAATAGAAATGATCTACATGTTTTGTTACTTGTAACCGCATGTACTGTATCAGGTTAACTCTTTATATTCTCATATCATGTCTAATGCAACGTTGTAAACGCAACGCGTGCTGCTTTGTTTACAGATTTAAATGCTTTCGTGAGCTCGTTCCACTGCCATTTGTTGTTGCTATGGCCACCGTTAGCTGATCCTGCACACGTGCAGCGGTCAAGGTTCAGAATAGTTCAGCTTTTGCTGCTGTGTGGATTAAAACTGAATGTGTGTCATACTTAACAAGAGCAATATGCTAGTGTTTAACTGCACTGCTTTCAGCGCTGAGGTGTCTGAATAAAACTGTTAAGAACTGGGTACGGTTTACAGTAATGTTAGTAAGTTTACTTTGAATCGTGTTTCGGGCGTCCGCTGCAATCGGATCCTATACCAATGTTGGCTTGATAAACCAGGCTGGGCATTTTACTGTCTCGTGCTGAAAGCTGTCGACCATGACAACAGGCTGTCATTGGTCCAATCAGCGCAGATTAGCTTCGCGCTGAGCAGGGGTTTGGGAACAAATGAATCGCTGAACCATTCATATGGGAGTCGCTGGGATAATTAGGTAAAAATAAATATATTAGAATAATGAAATAATATTAGTTAAACTCCGCTGGCTGGTACGGGCCCTTTAAATCCATTTCATGGCTGTTGTGAAATGAAGTGAAAATGAAAAAAAAAAAAGGGGGGGGGGGGGGGGGCAGGCGGGGGGGGAGGGGGGGGGGGGGGGGGGGACACATGGCGCAGACGAAAGGGAAGAGCACGAGGGAAGGGTTGTGGATGGGGTGTTGCAGACGAAAGTGAAGAGCGATGTGGGGTGGGGGAGATGCTGGGGGGTTCACGGGCGAAAGTGAAGAGGGGCGGGTCTTTGACGGTTGTTATGGACAAAAGTGAGGAGCGATGTGGGGTGAGAGAATGGAGGGGGTTCGTAGACGAAAGAGAAGAGGGACGGGGAAGGGGGGGCGGATATCACAGACAAAAGTTAAGAGAGCAGGTGGTGGGTAATGGTATCGCGGACGAAAGTGAAGAGCGCGGAGAGGGGGTGTTTGACAGGTGTTGCAGACGAAAGTGAAGGGGGGGAGTTCGCGAATGAAAGTGAGGAGCATGGGGAGGCGGTGTTCGACAGGTGTTGTGGACGAAAATGTAGAGGGGGGTTTGCGGACGAAAGTGAAGGGGCAGGGGGGGGGGGGGGGGGGATGTCGCATACGAAAGTGAAGAGCATGAGGAGGGGGTTCACAGGTGTTGTGGTCGAAGATGAAGAGAGATGTTGGGGTAGGGTGAGGTGAGGTTCGCGGATGAAAGTGAAGAGCACAGGTGGTGGGTGATGGGTGACGTGGACGAAAGTGAAGAGCGCTGGGAGTAGGTGTTTGACAGGTGTTGTGGATGAAAGTGAAGAGCCATGTGGGGTGGGGGCGTTTGTGGACGTAAGTAAGGAGGGACGGAGAAGTGGTGGTGGATGTCGCGGACGAAAGTCGAGAGCATTTGAGAGGGTAAAGGAGGGATTGTTGGGGGGGGGGAGGGGGGTTTGGTGGGCCCCTAATAGTAATCTCTGGGGGCCCCAAAACGACGTGGGCCCTTAGAATTGTCCTAACTTTACCCCCTAACGGCACCCCTGCTTAGTAGTAATAACAAAAATAGAGAGTATGAACATATTTGCATATATATTTTTCTCTGGTGATCTCATATCCTCTGTTGATTCCAGCCCTCTTCTCAAAATGAACATTTAGCTCAGCAAAGCCACATCCTGTCCTGAATCACACTCCACCTGTACTGATCAGCGGCGGTGATTGTGAGTTTGTCATGCAGTATCTCTGACTCTGATGCAGTCTGTCCTCAGGAGGAGCTGACTGACAGGGTTTTTTATCAGCTCTGAATCATGTCACCTTTGAAGGATTTAAGAGGCTGTGCTCTTGTCTTGACAGGATCCTGAACACACAGAGGTGCTGAGCTGAGTGTTGCTCTCTCTGCACCTTCAGAGGGGATGGAAAGGTCAGAAGGTGCTTACAATAGGGTCCTCAAATAAAACCCTTAAAGGGACAGTTCACATAAAAACTCAATAGTTTTTAACTTTTAGGGATATATTTCCTCTGCTGAATGCAAATTGAGATATTTGAAAGAATGCTGGAAAAAAGCAACCACTGAAAAAAAATGATTCAAAGATGATTCTAAATTTGACTCAATTTACTAAAACTACTACCATTTGTTTAAGATAAGTGGTTATAAACAATTTATTTCAGCTGAATTTAAACAAACAAATTAGGTTGAACATTACTCAATTTAATTTAATTCAACCCATATTTAATTTAATTTTTTCAGTGCATTTGCATCTGTAGTAGGAACAAAAAATACTATGGAAGTCAATGGATGTTTTTACCAACATTTTTTGAACATCTCTTTTTTTTCTGTTCAACAGAAGAAAGAAACTAACAGGTTTGGAACATGCAGAGAGTGAGTAGACAATGACCCTTACAAATCAATTTATCTACCTACCTACCTACTAACTTACTTCTTTACTTACATCTTTACTTGCTTGCTTGCTTAGTTACTGGCCAAAACCATATATATTTTTTTTGAGATTTATTTTGTGTGGTTATTTTTTTTTCTTTTACTTTAATAATAGTTTTCAAATTAAAGAGATGGATTTTCTTAAATATACTCTTTTATTTGTACAACAGATTCTCAAAGTCTAGAACATATAAAAACCTCTTGGCAGCTTGACATGAGCAGGGACTTCACGGAGTCAGAATGGGATGGTATTTTAAATAGAGTACACTCATCATCACATTGTACCAGACATGCCCTTATTCAATTTAAAAGACTTCATTGGTTACATTTTACACATTTAAAATAGTCCAGGATCTATCCCACTGTTAGTCCAGCATGCAGTAGATGCTCAAATTCTCCAGCCACAACTGCCCACATGTTTTGGTTCTGCCCAAATCTAGGGAGGTTTTGGAAAGATATATTTCAATCGTTGAGTTATATGTATATTTTTTTTTTATTGAACTTGAAACTCAAAAACTTTAGAATCAGCCCCAAAAATATTGTGCCTAAAGAAGAAATATGTAGAGTAATTGCTTTTACCACACTATTGGCAAAGCATTTAAATCTTCTAAATTGGAAAAAAAAACTGAACCCCCAACACATAGTAGATGGATTAAAGACGTGATGGTTTTTTTTCAGCTTAAAAAAAATCTAATTTACTCTCAGAGGTACAAAAAATATTTTTTTTTAAACATGGTCTCCCTTTCTTACATATGTTGACAATTTACAATTCTTAGAGCAGAAGGATATTTAATCCCATACAATCTCAAAAGATCCTCCTACACCCCCTGTCTTTTTTATTTTATTTATTTTAGCATTCCTCTTTCCTCTTACTGTTACCTTGCAATGCCTTTCACAATAGACTTGCTTGTAAATAAAGGTATACAGAACTTTCCTTCTACTACACACTGAATGGTTTGCTTTTTATGTGTATCGTATATCTTTTATATATAT
>CAIGQZ010000690.1:17047095-17088168 GCA_903798205.1 Danio tinwini
ATATATCAAGATAAAATGTATCAAAATGGAACAAAAGTAAGGTAATTTGGACCTGCGAAGGGAAATATTGGTAATCAGGACTCCTGAGAAGAATAATTAATCTCAACCCGTTAATTTATATTTTTGTCAGAGCTATTAGATAAAAAACTGCTCTAAAATGATGTACAGATATAAAAAGAAAGGGGGGAAATATCTTTAGTCTAATTAGTGCTCAAGAGGGCGTCATGGTGGCGCAGTGCATAGCATGACTGCCTCACAGCAAGAAGGTCACTGGTTCGAGCACCTGCTGGGTCAGTTGGCAATTTTGTGTGAAGTTTGCATGTTCTCCCCGTTTTCGCGTGGGTTTCCTTCGGGTGCTCTGGTTTCTCCCACAGTCCAAAGATATGCGTCATAGGTGAATTGGGTATTGTGAATTGTGTATGGGTGTTTCCCAGTGATGGGCTGCAGCTGGAAGGGCATCTGCTACGTAAAGCATATGCTAATTAAGTTGGCGGTCCATTCCACTGTGGTGACCCCTGATTAATAAAGGGACTATTTAATGTACTCCACAGCCTGTATTTCCTCGAACATGCAGACCCAGATGTTTAAAACTTGCTCATTATATAGTTGTGAAAAATCTAAGAAAAAAATAGGGTGTTTTTTAAATTTTATTCTTGAGCAGGCAAAATGTCTTTTTATTTAAGTAGGAAACAAAAAATAGAATTTGATAATGAATGTAATACAGTGAATGTTATTAATGGTGTTACTATTACAACTAATGTTACTATTTTTGTATGTGAAAATCTATTGGATTTTGAGAAGACCTTGTGAAGAAGTACTATGTAAAGTTGAAAATAACTTTAAAAAAAATAAAGTGGTTTTTATCTCAGATTTTTACACATCTGTTTGAAATGCTTGATTCTGATTGGTCAGTCATGACATTCCAAGGTAGGTTATTCCCAGATAACAACTGCTGAAACTAATAAAAGAGGCTTGGTACTTCAAATCATCTTGACCATCAGTGATTACATTCACATTCACATCCATATGTATATGCTTGTCTGTCTCGCTGCTGTTTTTGGCTGTTGTTTTTGACCATCTTCTAATGTATGCTCTGCCCAAGCAGTTTTGTTTCTGTCAGCTTTTGCATTTAATTAAATGATAAAAAAAAACTATTATGGTTTGGAACAATGTTTTAAGTCTAATTTTTACATTTTGTGGCATGTAAAGATGTAATAAGTAGGAAAATTTAGTTAGTTAGTTAGTTAGTTAGTTAGTTAGTTAGTTAGTTAGTTAGTTAGTTAGTTAGTTAGTTGTTATTTTTTTTTACTCAGACATTTAAAAAAAGAAAATATTTTAGAGCAGTAATCATAAAACTGTGATACCTTGAAACATGTTATATTTTTATTCAAGGCTATCATGTTGTCAGAAATTTTTACCAACCCATGTCTAGTTTTTTTACGTTTTTGGGGCAAGTAGTTGTGTAATAATCAGGATAAAGTACATCCAAGTGGCCTTTCATTCTTATATAACAGTGCTTGCTTCATGTTGGGGTGCTCATAAGCCTGTCAGGTTTTATTCTGCAATAACAACCACTTGGATGCAGGGCCAGTTTAACGTAAGGGCTAGGTGGGGCTGAAGCCCCCTCCTTCCGTGGGCTCTTGATTGGTTGAAAAATTAATTTGTGCCTTGATGCCAAATGCCTCTTTACATAATGCTTTTGCATGCCGATAAAGTAAATTATTAAAAAAAAAACAAAAAAAAAAAAAGGTGACCCAGGACAGTTCCTTATTTTCGCTCTACCTTAAGAATGGTCCAGTCAAAGGTAGACTAACCAAGCACATCGTAAAACAAAAATAACAGAATCAGTAAACAGTATTACCGTGCAGTAAGAGAAGCCTGGATAGGCGGAATTATGCTGTTTTTTGTTTTGTTTTTGACTCATCCTCAATCCTTCCTTTAAATAATATTCACCTTATTCTTTGCGTACAAGCGGACACAGCCATTTGAATCTTTTTGGCTCAAGACTTCCCAACTCATACCCTTCCATTCATTTTTAGACGTTAAAAACAGCTTGTTATGCTGCTTGATCATACCTGCCAACACTCCTGTTTTTTCCTGGGAGTCTCCTGTATTTCAGACCCATCTCCCAGAAAACTCCCGGAATTCCAAATGATTGATAAAAGTGTCATGATAAACTGCTGTGATTTGTCCAGGGGTCATATTTTTTAAAACAACTTTCCTTCACCTCCTCTTGCGGGTGGGCCCATGCAGTTTGCGCTATGCACTGGTCACTACTAACTGATTGCAGTAGGAGCACACAGTTTTGTTTTATTAAATAAGTTGCATATAAAATTAACGTTTAAAAACTGCCCAAATTTTGTCAACCCGCCTATGCCATTTTTTACCCACACATTCAAATTCAAAACTGGCAAATC
Source organism: Danio tinwini (assembly GCA_903798205.1). Lineage (NCBI taxonomy): Eukaryota > Metazoa > Chordata > Actinopteri > Cypriniformes > Danionidae > Danio > Danio tinwini. The sequence continues at coordinate 17,049,513 of CAIGQZ010000690.1, forward strand.
TGGCAACACTGATGTTTACTTAGCCCCTTTTATATAAACAACAGTAATTATCCAGAGCATTAAAATATTAGTGCTGGCTTTTAGCAAACATGATAACTCAACCAAAAGGAAAAAAAAGATGCTGATTGACTCACAAGACCAAAATTTTGGGAAATTATAATCAAGGATTTTAAGTGAAATTTCACAAACTAATTTTGAGAGGAGCACGTGATATGATCGACTACAGCTGATCCTTATCGCTAATCATTAACAAGCCTATCAGATCATTCTAAAAACTACTATAATATCCTGCCTAAACTTCACTCCCTATCTTTGTTTTTGGAAAAAAAACTATCTTTCCCTTCTCCCTCCTCCTCCTCAATTCTATGATTGGGCGACACGGCAGCTTAGTGGCTGGCGTTGCTGCCTCGCAGCGGGAGGGGCAAAGGTTCAAGTTCTAATTGAGCCACACTGTAAAAAACGGTCAGATTTTACAGTAAAATTATGTTTTTTCACTAAAACAGTAATATGCTGTTAAAAACTTTGCATTCTGGGTAGTATTTTTGTTATCGAGAAAGTAACCAACAGCAGAAAACTGTGAGTTAACAGAGCTTAGATTCAACATTTTAAGTGTGTTTAAAATCACATTTAGCACCCTTGTTCACTATTATGTACACTAGTTCACTAATATAGTACACCTGACAGAGTTAATGAACACTAATGAGTGAATTCAGACACTGATAAACACCTGCTGTAATGATCACAATCACTGAAGGAAAGAGAAATAAGAAACACAAACAATGACGTCAGTTACAACATTAAATAAAATCAAGTAAAATAAAACACCTTCAGTCTCAGCAGAGGATTATTAAACAACACAAACAACAGCAGACCGTGTGTCACCGTAATGGAGTGAGGGGCTGGTTTAGTTGGGCTCTTCACCCTTGAATTTGTAAAGTAAGCTTCACCAGCTGCTGTAGTACAAAGTTTAGAAAACACTTTATTACAGTAATAAAGCTAGAAAGCCAGCAGGTAGATAGATCTAGTTGTCTGAAATTTGTTCTGCTAAATGTTTTGATAAAGGTCTGAATGATGGACCTCATGCAATAGTTTTTACGTTTAGTGCAAATATTAATGAGAAGTGGAAACAGGAAAAATACCTGATTCTTTTACAGAGTTAAGAAATAACAGACAAAAACAGTTCAGTGATGATAAAGTCACACTCAGACCTCATGAATCAGACCTTGTACCTCAACAATGGCAACAATTAAAATGTTTCATGCTGCAATGCATGCTGGGTGTGGCACAGTACAAATATCTCAGCATGCATTGGTGCATGAATAAATGATGTAGTATAATGGTCTTACAGTTTTTTTATTTAATTTGCATTTGATTCTGCTCTTGTTTATGTTTAGACTCAGTAGCCAGTTTGTGATGTTTTTGAGTAAAACTGTTAATTTTGTTAGTTGTCACCGTTGTTAAGGTTCATACGCTGATTATTGATGTCTTTTTTGAGTGCAACTTACACCATAGAGCAAAGTGTTTTTGTCCAAGATATTCTTAAAAACGTCCAGAATTCAATGCCACATACAGGCATGTTATATTACATTTAACAATACATTAAACATTGGATAAGTGCAATAAATTATTTTAAATTAGAACAGGTTCTGCCTTATTAAAAACAATATGAACGTCAGCAGATCTTATTTAGTTTTTTGGCCTGCTTGCCATATCGAAAGAGCTTTTTAAACAAAGTTCTTAACAATTGCAGCAGCCAAAATAAATTAATGTTAAAAATGTTAGGGCTCAGAGCCCAACTAAAGCAAACTCTGTTCTCCATGATGGTGACGTAAAATGTTAACTTTTATGTAATGTAATGTAATGTAACGTGTATTTATATAGCACATTTATTGTGTATGACCATACACCCAAAGCGCTTCACAATCATGAGGGAGGGGTCTCTACACACCACCACCAGTGTGCAGCATCCACTTGGATAATGCGACGGCAGCCACAGGACAACAGCGCCAGTGCGCTCACCACACACCAGTTATAGGTGGATCGGAGAGACAGTGATAGAGCCAATTTGGTGAATGGGGATGATTGGGAGGCCATGATCATAAGGGCATAGAGGGAATTAAGCCAGGACACCAGGGTTACACCCCTACTCTTTCTGAGAAGTGCCATGGGATTTTTTTATGACCACAGAGAGTCAGGACCTCGGTTTAAGGTCTCATTCGAAAGATGGCGCCCACTGAAAGTGTAGTGTCCCCTTCACTTTCACTGGAGCATTAGGACTCACATAGACCACAGGTTGAGCGCCCCCTGCTGGCCTCTCTAACACCACTTCCGACAGTACCCTAGTTTTTCCATGTGGTCTCCCATCAAGGTACTGACCAGGCTCAGCCCTGCTTAGCTTTAGTAAGTAACCAGTCCTGGGCTGCAGGGTGATATGGCTGTGTTATCTCAAGAAGAACTTTAGTAGATGTTATACAAAAATAAATGTTTTAATAATAAGTGTAGCTGGTGATGAGTTGTTTATTCATCTGCTGATCATTTTAATGATTTAATCATTTGTTGACCTTCAGGTTATTTAATTTCAAAGCTGTGACTGAAGTTTTAGTTTTTTGTATGTTCTGTTCTTGTTTTTTTCCCTTCAGCATTTCTTCATTTGTTCATCGCTAATCCTCAATTATGATTTAATTAGTCATTAAATTAATTCATTTACTTCAGCTTTGCTCCATGTTTCTTGAACACTCAGAAGTGTGGACACTTGGAAGTGTTCAATTAAAACTGAGGTATTTGCTCTGAGGTTTAAAGGGTTAAAGGTGTGAGAGGTAAAAACAGTCTAAAAAAGTATTTTAACAGTATTATAATGTTAATTTAAACTATGGAAGTAGACTGTAAAAAAACAGTAGATTGCTGGCAACCACAGCTGCCAGTAGTTTACCGTTAAATCAAGGAAAAAACAGTATATTACTGAAAAACCTGAAGCAAATTTCTTCTGTGTGTCACCGTTGTGGAAGAGAGTAGAGCCAGTGTTTGAGTCAAAGATGAACAATGAAACACTGATGTTATTCTGCATGTTTCTTTATTTAAAGATAGTGGCTGTTTAGTTGCTGATGCAGTAAGAATCTCTCTGGTAATTCCATCTTTATATGTATGTGTGCTGTTGTGAAATTTAAGACATTTGGGTTAAAAGGAAAATTTCTAATTAACTAAAATAAGTTATCATTATAAGTATGCTTCTAAGCACATTACTTCATAAACTCATACAGCAGTTGGGAAGTTGCTTTAAATGAACAAAATGAGTTCACTTGAGTATTGTGTATATCAATGTAGTCCATGTATTTTTACAGCAACATACTGTAAAATAACAGTACATTGCTGGCAACTGCAATTTTGAATGCAGATTTAAAATGTAAAATTAGGTCCAGATGTTAATAATTGATATGTGGGCCATGTAAGTTTGACCTATCTTGACCCACATTTAAATACATTTTTATTATTTTCAAGTAAAGAAATCCTACCAATTAAATCGCTTCAAGAAAAAGCCCACCCATAGCAAGCCTTAAGCACAATGATTCATGGGTTTATCAATGTCATTGCAGTCGTGATACACCAACATATCTGTCCCAGTTCAGGCTCAGTTATGGGTTATTAACTTGGCTGAGACTTGGCCCAGATATGGTCCATGTTTGGCCCTTGTCTGGAAGCCAGACTTGGTCCAGTCATGTACCATAATTCACTGTGGTATGTGGGCCAAGCAAAAGCTGATTGTGTGGGCCAGAGCTGGGCCAGAGAACTTTTACTATGTGGGCATGTACATAAGCGAATTGTAATAACAGTCACAAGCACTTTACGCATACAAACTGAATCAATCAGAACCACCATATTAGCCAAAGTATAGAACTCGGGGCTCTCGAGAAATACCTGATCTTGTATCCCTCCTAATGCTTGTTGACCAGGCGGGAACCTTGGGCTCATCTATCTATCGAGTTCAGGGTTCTCTCCTAGGACAGCATGCCTGCTATCATAGTCAAGCATTATCTGTGTGAATTCTTGAAAGATATTTTAGGGGTTTCTGCTCAGCTAAAGTTTCAAGTAAACGTTTTAAGCCCTATGTAAAGCATTTATTGTAAACCACTCATTTAGGAAGTACTGCAAGTGTTTTGTTTTGGTGATTTTTATTTATTTTTTTGCTGATTTTGGCAGCCCGTTTAAAATTTGAAGTTTATGTTATGTAATTATTTATGTATGCTTTACGTCTACTTAATCAAATGCAGTATAAATCAAATATAGGAAAATTTGATAATAATATTAGTTAATATTAGTTATTAGTTATTATTAATAATAATAATAATAATAATAATAATAATAATAATAATAATAATAATAATAATAGCAAAAAAGCAACTTTTGTGGGCCAAAAAAATAAATGGGGCCCTTAGGTTTGCTATAGCCTCAGGGCCCAATGTGTTCTTAATCCAGCCCTGTTTGGATGGGCTTTATCCCTTGCATATCATACCTTGGAATGCTGACTGGCCAATCAAAATCAGAATGAAGTATTATAAAAATTCCAAATAATCTCTCTCTTTCTCTCTCTCATTGAGATTAGACTTTGTGATATAGTTCATCAGAATTTAGACTTATTTTTAAACTTTATACACATTTCATTGTCATTCATAATTCTGTGGTATTTCAGGGCTTAGGTCTGCTTTTTGTTGCTACATGTTGTGAGATAAAGTGCATGGTTGTCAGATACTTGGTTCATATCCATCTGGAGATAAGTGTCTGTCGTCTGTCAGGAATGTGTTGTGAGATTTTTCGGCATTCCTTCTAACCCTCAGATGAGACCAACTGACCTCAAGCCAGTGAAACGTCTGTTTATGTGCGTCTTCGCCATTTCCTCTCCGGCTGCCGAAAACATCAACAACAGTAGCAGTTCACCTCTGCCGGCTGGTTTACTGTGTCACCGTCTATTGTTTAAGCTGCACAATGATGTTTAGAGCTCTCGTCCTAACGTGATAAGGGAAGGTGGATGTAGGGTAGGCGGGGAGGGGAAACCCAGATGTCGGGGGAGGGTAGGGGCTACGAGGCTCCTGAAACGCACACACTGGATGGATGTGTCAGGACTGTGGTTAATTTAATTCACATATGCCATGTTGAAGAAAACCCCAATGTAGCAAATGTGGCAGCCAGATATGGGATATTCTGGGACTTTTGTTTTTGTGCTTTTATTTGGAAAACTCACAAAAGTTTGCATGCATTTATTTGTATGCATGTGTGTTATTTAGAAAAAAAAGAGAGTGAAAGAGATATGCTTAAATGTGTTCTGATTAGTATAAAATAGGTGTTCTTATTTCATAAAATCATGTCAATATTAATTTAATAATGTTTATGCTGCAGGTAATTGTTGCTTAGATCATTGATTCAATGTTCTCATCAGTAGATTTTTGGTTCAAATTTGTGGTATCTGTATTTTTTTTTCTTATTTTTTCTTCTAAATTTCAAACAAGAGACTCTCTCTATATATATATGTCTATATGAGCTAAAGGTTTCTCTAATTACATAAAGTTTTCTTATTATTAAATATTATTAAAAATTCTCTTTGGCAAGCCTTGAGCAAAGGTACTTAATCAAACCAGATAATATGTTTGTATCTACAAATATTTCCCAAATGATGCCTAACGGAGCTTTCAGAAATGTTCACGGTATTTCTTATATTTGTTTCTTGTGGAGAAAGTCACATTTAGTTTAGTTTGGCTGGAATAAATACAGTTTTGTAATTAATTAAATAAATAATCATTTTAAGGTAAATATTTTAAGCCCTTTAAGACATGATATTTTTATTAACTTGTCTAGCTAACCTACCTTGCTTAGTTAACATAATTACCTAGTTAACTTTGTCTGATTACACTGTAAAAAAATGCGGGGTTCCACAAAATCTATTTGTGTTGGGACGATATAAAGGAATTAAGTTAACTTACTACACTGTAAAAAAAAGTTTGACAACTATTGCATAAAAACAATGCACTTATATAGGAGTCAAGGATTAAATATTAAATAGAATTTCTTTAATGCCTAAAAATGTGTATGCGCGCTTGTCATCACGGAACAGCATGGAGAAGATAGAGAGAGGTGAAGAAAGATGGCGAAAGTGACTTGTGGCTCGTTTCCACTGAGTGGTACAGTACGGTATGGTTTCCACTACAAAGGGTACCCTTTTGGTGGGCGTGGTGTACTACAGAGAGTTTCAGTGGACGTCATTCTCGCTCGAATAAATGTCTACAGTAAAGCTGTACAGGTCGTTCACATTATATGAGAAGCTCTTCTAAGAAAACAGATGCTTTAAACATATTAATACTTGTTTATAAATGTTTATTACTAACATTTCTATGAACATGATTTGATTATAACTGCAGATCAATGACAGTGTGACAGTGTTACAGCCTACTGTAACATCTGCAATTATATAAATAAATAAATGCAACATATATGAACACATACAGACCCTTACAGTCTCCAATATGTTACCACTTACAGATAAACTACACACAGCATACATTATGTCCTTATTTGAGTTCAAAAACAACACGCAACATATATAGTAGCCCACAGTCAGAGCAAACCTCTCATCTGTGTCTGTAATCTTCACCAGCACATGTAGCCTCTGTTAGAGAGTAATTCTGTCATTCCGAGTTCATAAAAGTCCAAAAGATGATGATAAACATGGCAGTTTGTTCATGATTTGTTCATGGCAGATTGTTCAGGTTGCTGAAACTGTTTGCTCCTGTGTTTTGTTGGGCTTCTCCTTTTTTCCGCGCTTCACTCTCGCGTTTGTCCTTTTCTTTCTGAATGGATCAGATGTCGAAAGCGCTTCATTAATCAAACACGTTATTATCATCAGCTCAAGAAGTTTGTTATATCAAATCTAGATGCTATCATGAGCTCCCTGGAGAAATCGAAAACCGCTCGCACTTTTAGACGGCCTCGTAAAACAACAACAGGACACGGCAGATTCTTGGCTTTGTCTGTTCATCAAGACAACGACAAGGGTTTTTTTGAGCCCGGGTCATCCATGGATCGTTATTATATCAAAATAGTTGTCTCGGCTGTGTATTTAAAAACATGGTGGCTCCATTGTTTTGATTCTGGCTAGCTCCACGAGATTGTGACGTATCTTTGTAAACCAATCAGCGTTCAGCTGCGCGTGTAGCTCCACCTTTTGGTACTCTTTCTCGTCTTTGGTACCCTTTTAAAAAGGTGACACGATACGGTTCGGTTCGGTACGCTTTTGACAGTGAAAAACGGCCATAAAAGCATATCGAACCGTACCGTACCATACCACTCAGTGGAAACGAGCCATTGGTCTCGAAAAATAACAACTTCTGCAACTTTTTCAGGTTTTGACCGAATGAGAAGGGAGAGCCGGTAAATACATTTTTTATGAATAAATGCGAATAAATTTGCAAATTGTGCAACAAAAAGGTAACCGCAAGAGATGGAAATACCTTGAACCTAAGGTTGCATATATGAAACTACCATCCACTAACTGCTGTTAGGATGGACCTGAGTTCACTCAGTGCAACAGTTTCAATGCCTCCCAAAGTACAAAAGGGACAGTGTCCAATCTAAAACCTGTTCTGATGCAGTGACAAAATACTTGGCGAAGGAAATGATCTCATTCCACACAGTGGAAAAAAGGGGTGGTTTAAAATATGAGGTGGTCCACTACGATATCATATTTTAAACTTTATTTGATGTGTAAAGTACCTGTGTCAACATAAACAACATCTCTGAATGTAATACGCCCAAAGTTCAATGCAAAGGGAGACATTGGCTTTTACAGAGTTAGCTTAGCAAAGTCTACAGTGAACAGTTTGGGTACTACAAAAAATACATCCAGGCTAGTGAGAACACAAACGCTTCAGGTTACTCACATACACCCTGCACAGCAAAAGGGAGTGGCCAAAGGCACTGTAGTGCTGTAATGTTATTGTAGTGCTGTATTGTTGTTGTAGTGTTCATGTTGTAGTGCTGCTATTTCCAAAGAGCTTCTGTTTCTGTAGTTGGGCTTACAAAGAACAGGACACAAAGAGAGAAGTGCTTACAATTTAATTTGAATTATGTTCCAGAGAATTATAAAAAATAGCTAGCATTTGACAAAGGACAGCTTCCAGAATCCCTCTCAGTTCAGTGCTGGATTCGGCTAAAAACTCCTCCAACCGACGAAGCTATGGATTCTGAGCCCCAACCTGTAAGTATGTTTAGTTGGTAAAATAGATCAGTTAAATGCAGTTTCTAGCGTTCATGGTATGTTGTAGCAAGGACATAAACAAAGATGTAAACAATGGGAAAAGCTGTTTGCACAGATAACAATTTAGCTACAAATTCATATTTATCAGTCAAACTGCTGTAAAGACCCACAATCTTCAGCAGCACTGCAGTGTCTCTCTATGTGGCTGCTTTCCCTGCATTCTACATCTCAAATAACAAACTCCCAAATGATATGTGAACATTTTCATATTACTTACACCTGCTTATTCCGAATATATGTGAAAGACACATGCAAGATTTTAGTTCAGCTGTGTAAATTTTCTGTCTGATTCAACTGATACGGCTAACAGCTACTGTTTACACAGTGTAAAAGTGCGTGCTTGTAGGGGCGTGACATGGTGACATGTAGCCAATCCACAAATCAAAGCACATTATGTTAGCTGACCAATCAGAGCCTCTTGAGGGCAGGCCATTCAGAGGAACTACAAAATATGACAGTCTCTTTCATGTAGCTGTATATTATCAAAGTAAGATATATGAAAAAATAACGTGATTTTTCTACAAATTAAGCATGAGCACACATTGCTTTATATCTTATAACACAACCAAGCCTCAAAAATACACTGTGAACCACCCCTTTAAGTACATGATAAATTTAATTGATTTGTGTGTTTGTTTCTGCACCAAAACTGTTCTGGATGTTAATTTAATTCTGTTTGACTGTTGTACTTTTTTTTATAAATTGCTATTTGTTGCTAATAAAAGTTGTTAATGTTGTTGTGTATGTAATCATTATTGTTTTAGTATTAGAGTTTGGTATTCAGTTTTTTGAACGGTTTAGGGACAAGCCAACAGTTTGGTGACGCTGTCTGAGCCTTGCGTCATAATTATTATTCATGGTAATACCGTATACTGAGATCAAATAGGGAGGAGGTTTGATGATATTAAAATTTGGATACTGCCCAAGCCTATTGACAACTCAAAATTGTAAGGCAACTTGCTGCAGAGTTTTTTTGAGTTGACTTACAATTTTAAGTTGAATCAACTTGTTTGTTGTCCCCCAAAAAAACTTAAGAACTGTGTTGTTTCAGATCATTTTAAATAAGTAATTTGAACAAACAGAAAATGTAATTTTTTAAGTGTACTAGTGTACTAGTATCCTGCATAACAAGTAAAATATTATGTACTGGCGTTATGACAAAGGTTACTTGACTTCAAATGTGTTTATATATACTATATTGTTAAAACTGCAAGCTGTTAATTTTTGATACTGGGTAATTTGGTGGGTGCTGATTTTTAAAAGGTGTTTTATTATTATTAAAACAATGTTATTTAATGGTCAAAAATGAAATATGTCATCAAATATAATCCAACCATGTTGTCCAGTCTGAACACTGTCTGCACTGTCAAAAATTCTAGAATCAGTTAGGCCTGACAGCATATGTTTTTAGGTCATTGTAACTTACTTAACTTATTAACTCATATACTAACTTAATTTTATAAATTACGTACGCTGTTTTAAGTGAGTTTATCATAATATTAGTTCAATGAACTCATAAGGTTAATTTGATTCAGCTTAAAAATTTAAGGCAACCAGGATTTTACAGCGTACATTTGTAGCATCTGTTCTGTTCTTAATTTCTATATCCTTTGTGATCCAGAAAAGGAGTGAAGCGGAGAAAGTTAAAGGAAGAAAGCAACAGGGACACAAAATGCAGGAAACATAAGAGACAAAAGAAACAGGAGAATACGAGTAATCATGTTCTAAACTTGGTCCAAGTGGAGTTAATTAGAAAGCAGAGAAAGGATTACGTGTGAAAGCCAAGCCTGTTTATTTTAGAGATAGACACCAATCACTTGAGGTGACCTCTGACCCATGACAAACACATGCACACCAGCTCTCAAAAGAGGAAATACTCCCTAGTGCCCAATCCGTGAGCATCAAATCACACATAAATACACACTCCGTGCTTTTGTCCTACCCTCTGTCTTTGAATGCACGTTCAGTAACACTAGTTGGCTATCATGTCCCCATCTCTCTGTTATCATGCAGCTTTGTGTTATCACTATGGGAAAAGCTTTTATTGGCTAAAAGGTAATGGGATAGTTTGTGTTAGGAGACCCCCATGTAGAGGGGAAGTGGGGTCTGCACTTTTCCTCTTTTGCCATCCTCTTTTCATTGGCCTCAAGCCTTCAATAACATACTATTCTCATGCTTGTACAAGCAAAATCATTTTGAACAGCTCGAAATGATATACTCTAAAAATATATGATCAATTAGTCCTGGCAGCATATGTTTTTTAAGTCATTGTAACTTATTAAACTGAGTTAATCACGTTCTAACTTAATTTTATAAGTTACACAAGCTGTTTTAAGTCAGTTAATTTAGCTTAAAAATTTAAGGCAACCAGGATTATTTTACAGTGTACATTTGTATGTAAAGAATAACTCATTTCAGTTCTTTGACATTATACATAACTGAACAATATTGTTTTGACATTTATTCTCATATCTAGATCTAGATTGATGCTCATTTTTACTTGATACTAATCTTCGTTGTAAGGTGACACAGTGGTGCAGTAGGTAGTGCTGTCGCCTCACAGCAAGAATGTCACTGGATCGCAGGTTCGAACCTCGGCTGGACTGGGTCAGTTGGCGTTTCTGTGTGGAGTTTGCAAGTTTTCCTTGCGTTCTTGTGGGTTTCCTCCGGGTGCTCTGGTTTCCCCCACAGTCCAAAGACATGCGGTACAGGTGAATTGGGTAGGCTAAATTGTCCATAGTGAATGAGTGTGTGGATGTTTCCCAGAGATGGGTTGCGGTTGGAAAGGCATCCGCTGCGTAAAATCGTGCTGGATAAGTTGGCGGTTCATTCTGCTATGGCGACCCCAGATTAATAAAGGGACTAAGCCGACAAGAAAATGAATGAATAATCTTCGTTGTTCATACATGTTGGTTAATATTTCCAGTATTAGCCCTCCTGTGAAATTCGTGTTTTCTTTTAAATATTTACCAAGTTATGTTTAATAGACCAAGGAAATTTCCAGTTAAGTTTTTCTTCAGATCAAAGTCTTAGTACTTAACTTTGGCTGCAATATAAAATATATTGTTAGGAAATACTTAAGAAATAGGAAATTATTTAAGAAACATAAGACCCCCATCCCCCCCCCAGGTTGGCTACAGCCGCTGTTATCCAATGAATTGCCTAATTTACTTAAGTAATTACAGTTTTTTTTTATTGATTTGGTACTGTTTTCATAAGTAATGTGTACATTTTCAAATCTTTTATTACAAAACTTTAAACAGATCACACTTGTAATGTCACTAGTCATTCTTTCGAATCTGATGTCATGATTTCATTGTAGTTGCACATTAGGGTTGGGCGATGTCGACCAATTTGCATCATATGATGTCTAATGTAAAATATTGCGATAAACGTTAGCATCGTTGTCGAAGGCGGCGGTGAATTATTATAAGTTTTATTATATTAATAACAAATTCATTATTTGTAGCCTACCGCTTCAACTACCTGCCCTGCATGGTCTTTGTTTTACCCATAACCAAATCATAAATAAATAAAGATAAGTTACACACAAATTACTACCTGTCAATCACTTTTTCCGCGGGACTCTGGTATGAATAGGCAGAGTGATCTGTGTCGTTATAATGGCATCAACAAACTTGGTTGGTAAAAAAGGTGCACAACCAACAGCAACCAACCAACAGTATCTGAGGTTTTCGCTACACTGTACTGACACTGTGACACGTTAGCTTATAGATTCAAAAGACCGAAGAGTCATTAGATAGAGACAAGATCGTTTAATAGCTATAGTGAGACATGATCCAGCGGTACATCCTTGATAAACTGTCCGACGTGCACAACTCTCTGTATCTGGGGTTTTGTGCACAAAGCACCAACTGACTGCTGGCATTCAGATGCACGCGTACCCTGCAGTGCATGACAGAGTGTGTGTGTGTTTGTGGTCACGTGATATGTGTTTTTTAGTGGTATAGTGTGGAAGGAGGGCTTTTCAGAATTGCTACATAAAACGCCAGTGTGGACGTGGATAGTTTTTGTTCTAAAATGCCATTTTAAAAATGCCATTTTTAAAATGCCAAGACATATTAGTGTAAACGGGGCCCAAGTGTGTATTTTGTGCAAGCAGGTTGCTCAGCACCGTGATGTTTATCGGCTCATTTTTTCAATTCACATAATTATTGTTTCAGAACACAAGATCATTGTGATAAATATACAGAACATTTGCTTTAATCACCAAAACAAAACAGTAAAATCTTTTTTCAACATTGTACTTTTGACAATCAGTTCATTTAGTAGCACACAATAAGACACTGATTTCAAATTACTATTTGTGCTGAATTAATGTTACTGTGCTGTAAAACTTCACACAGCCATTACAGCAAAAGTTACACATGAACAGACAAACTGACCAAAAAAATAAAATAAAATTATGCAACACAATTTTTTTTTTTATTAAAGAACTCTTATTTAAATCTTAAGGCATGATATCCAGATTACATTCATGACACACAACATATTTTCATATTTTCCAAATATTGTATTTGGATTATGTTATACGAAACATATAAATATATATTTATATATTTTTTTCTTTTTTTTTTGCCCGTTTACTGATTTCTACTTACATTAATTTCAGTGTATACAAACATCCATTTTTGCTCTAATTTGAAATATGTTGCTTGTATGACATATGTTATACATGTGAAATCCAAATATGAGCTTGTATATCATTTGTATATAATTTTCATGTATCATATTTTTATATGGATACAAATCAAATTATTTACATACACAAGCAAATAAATATTTACTGTACTGTTATTTTAATGTAACTTTGCAAGTTCTACTTACTGTATATGGTGTATTATTGTGATATTTGTAATTGGTATTTCTTAACTGAAAGTTTTTGCAGCAGTTTGTAACACAAATGATCAGGTAACAATCAGACAAGTTGAAAATCTATGGACATAATAAACGATTCATTGATTTAACATTAAAATCAGGTGAATTAAATGACAGACAAATGTATTAAAGTGAATGATAAAAGATGCAAATCAAAAGTTTGATAGTGATAGCATTATGAAAGGCAGTTACTGTCAATGAAACATTTATTTAGATGAAGCTCTTATTTTGAGTACTGAAAAGGATATTTTGTGATTGTGTGTATTTTACTAACACAATTGGAAATATACCGAAATGTTTGAAAAAAGTGCACTTTTGATTATCTGTTGTGATATTAGAACTAATAGTTTTTAAAATGCAGTGATTGCTTGTGAAAAATGCACCAAACCAATTTAAAAACTAACCTAGTTAAGCCTTTAAAGTAGCATCTTGCAAAATAACTCATAAAATGTTCTTTATCACGTCAAAGACAAAAGAAATCAAATAGTTAAATAGTTAATTAAATAAATTATGAGAATTTCAATAGCTTTGTGAATGCTCGCAGACATTTCAGAAAAACATACTTCAAATAATGAACAAAACCCTGATGAAAAGCACTGGAGATTGCCGGAGTGTGTCACTGGGTGACTATCTGGGCTTGTGATAACAGAAATAGGTTCTGGACTTTACATCAGCACTCTATGAGTTCAGATCGAGGCTTTGTTTTTGTTTTTAGAGCCCCTAAGGGTCTCACCTTAGGTTAGCTTTAACACTGATGACGGATGCCAAAGACCACGACCCTTACTGTGTTTATTTAGACAGTTTGGAAAAGAGTGTGTGAAAAGCCAGAGGCAGTGAATGAAAGAAGTGGGATCATGTTTCGTTAAAAGCAGACGTTGATTCCAGCCTCATTTCTTCAGAAATGCAGCATGCGGGTGGAGTTAAGCAGTTCTACACTCCTCCCTCAATATCTATGATTGGCTTGCAGGTCATTCCTTGTTGAATGTGCCATCCCAGCCCACTATGTTTCACAGTTTCTTAGTTTATGCTGACTGGAGTGGCGGACTGAGAAGCAGCAGCTGTGTGTGAGTGAGTAATGCTGTGGAATAACATTGATTTGGCTGTAGAGAATGCTGGATGGCTTAAATGAAATCTGTAGGGACTGGAAATAGTATATATTTATAAACCTATAAAATTTATAGTTATATTGTTGAACCTCTGCTGATATCAGTAATTTACGGCTTCATTGAAGAGTCATGCTACTGACAATTTATTTCTTTAAGCCTTCACAATGATGTTTCTAATTTTTGTGACTTTTATATTTATTGTAAATGGTAATTAATAGAGCATATGGATGTGGTAGTACTGTTTTCATAATTCACTTTTGAGCATTCTTTTAATATTTCTGTTTTAACCATAAAGTAGGTAGTTGTGTATAGGTTTTGAGTATCTTATGTAAACTGCAGATGTCATACTTTAGAATGTCTATCTAAGTGCTTTAGCACATCTGACTCTGCGTAAAAGTAAACCGGAAACCTCACACACAGTCATGCTCCAGGTTTTGCTCCTTCTGGCAGCTCTTTTTGAGTGTCCAGCTTGTCATGCCCAGAATATGGGCTCTGCTCACCTCACTATCCAATATCATGTCTGGGAAGAACAGCCCCCTGGGACAAGGGTGGGCCGCCTCCTGGATGATCTACGTGAGCGTGGGGAAACAGGGTCACTAGAAAACTTCCAGGTCGTCCAGCATGGGCATGCCCTTCCGGTCACCGTTGCTTCAAGGGATGGTACAGTGTCCACGCTTGGCCGGCTGGACAGAGAAGAGCTATGTTTGGGAACAGAACTCTGTGAACTGGCTTTTAATGTTCTTTACAGAAAAGGTGGTGCTATACATTTACTCTCAGTTCGTGTAGAGGTGATGGACCTAAATGACCACAGTCCAGTTTTCCCTAGTCTACTGCAGGAGGTGGAGATCTCTGAGACTGCTTCATTGAGAATGCGAATTCCCCTTGACCGGGCTGCAGATCCAGATGCAGGACCGAATGGCCTCCAGACCTACACCCTGTCTTCTAACCAGCACTTTGCTTTGGACGTTCGTTCTTTTGGAGGGGCTAAGCAGGCTGAATTAGTCGTCACAAAAGAACTGGACAGGGAGTTGCAGTCCTCTTTAGAACTGGTGTTAACAGCCTGGGACAAAGGAAACCCACCAAAATCAGGCAGCACGAAAATTATTGTCACAATTCTCGACTCAAATGACAACAGCCCTATATTTGAAGAAGCCCCGTCAGTTATTGAGCTAGCAGAGAACACAGTTCGTGGAACAATTGTCATAAATCTTAGTGCTACGGACCCTGATCAAGGTGCTAATGGGGAGGTTGAGTACTCCCTTAGTAAGCATTCCCCACTGGAAGTACAAAGACTATTCAGCATCCATCCCAAAACAGGTGCTTTGACTTTACAAGGCCCTTTAGATTTTGAAGAAAAGAATGTATATGAGGTAGACATTCAAGCTCGAGATCTGGGGCCCAATGGTATCCCATCCCATCACAAGTTGCAAATTAAATTGCGAGATGTAAATGATAATGCTCCACGCATACACATAACATGGACTCCCCCAGACTCCCCTGTTGCGACAGTCACAGAGGGAGCACCAAATGAAACTTTCCTTGCTCTTGTGATGCTATCTGATGCAGATTATGGGGCAAACGGGAAGGTACAATTGCACATTTTGAGTGGATCTGGCCCTTTCAGACTCAAACAAATCCATGGAGACAATTACATGATTGTAACCAATGGAACTCTGGACCGTGAGAAACAAATGCAGTATAATCTTACTCTTCTCGCTCAAGACAATGGTGATCCATCTCTGTCCTGCATTAAGCAGTTGACTGTCCATGTTTTGGATGAAAATGATAACCCACCAATCTTTACCAAGAGCCACTACCGGAGTGTCCTGAAAGAAAATAACACACCTGGCTTCCATTTCTTGACTGTGGAGGCACATGATGTTGACCTGGATCTCAGTGGACAGGTATCCTTTTCCATTAGAGAGTCAAATGAACTAGGGACACCAACAGCATTTTTCTCTGTTCACCCCAGCAGTGGGGAAGTGACTGTCCAGCAATCATTAGACTATGAAGAATCCCGCGTCTACTCATTTATTGTGGAGGCTGTGGATCAAGGGTACCCACCAATGACCAGCAGTGCAGCAGTGCTGGTTGAAATACAGGATGTTAATGACAATTACCCCATAATTCATGAGCCTCTACCCAAAAAGGGGGTTGCATTGCTAAATGTCCCAGTGAATGTGGACAAAGGGGAGATTGTGACTGAACTTGGAGATAAAGCTCTGGAAGATAATTTCTACAAACATGGAAATTACTCGTCCCTCAACAAACCTGAAGGATTTCTGGCCACTACAATTCGGGCCAGTGATCCAGATTCTGGTCTCAATGGAAGACTCAATTTTGGAATAACAGATGGCAACCCTTCTAATATTTTTTTTCTGGACAAAACATCTGGGGAGTTCTATGTTAACACAACTAATGCCACAGAACTTATTGGGAGAACATTTAAACTGCGAATTGAAGTATCTGATATGGGAACTCCAATATTAACCACAAAAACCACTTTGGAAGTGACTTTCATTAATTTTCGTGACCACCTAAAAAACTTATCTCATGATAACCAGGCCCAGTACAGCTTTACAATGCTTTTGGCCATCTGCCTTGGATCAACCTGTCTTGTATTATTTTTAACTATTGCTTTAGCCAAGACATTCTGTCACCCCGACAAACGGGACAACCGTGCTTACAACTGTAGACAAGCTGAGTCCTCGTACACCCGCCACCCACGACGGCCTCAGAAGCACATTCGAAAGACTGACATCCAGCTGGTACCAGTGCTTCGGGGTCGTAGAGAAATGTCTCAAGAAGATGAAGCTGAGGCATTATCATCTACTTCACCCTTAGTGGAAAAACCCCATTTACAGAGCCAATTTACCCTTACACCAACACTTGCTCGCATGACTCAAAATCAAGCTCATACAGAAATGGATGGGAATCTGCCACTTACTCAAAGCAAGATACTCAAAAAGCCTGGGAGCATAGAGTGGAATGGAACACTTCCGTATACCCCAGGAACCCCATACCGTACCCTGCAAAAGACCAGAAATTCTTCCTCATCATCATTTGCAAACTCACAGACTAGTACGCTCAGACAAAATAAAATTGAAGAATCCAAGCACACTAGCATGGACACCTCACAAACTATGACTTCAGTTTCCAGTAATCAGGCAACATTGCGGAGACCAAAGACTACAGATAAAAGAGGTAGGATGGAAGAATCAGACCAAAGGCAGATCCTGAGGAACCTTGTTAGACTCTCTATGGCAGCCTTTGCAGAAAATGGTTCTATTGAACTATCCTCTGCCTCACCTGAAGTGCAAGTAAGAAAACTTTCCATTTTTACTTACAGCTTTTCAATTTACTTGTTATTTTCAATTTCCCATATAAAAACAAGATATCAACAAAGATACTTTAAAGGTTTTTGGCTCCAATTTCAAGGCACATAAGCTCAAGTATATGATAGTTTTCCCACTCTGTAGTTTTACTGCAGGACTGGCCATATCTGTATGTCCCCTAAGGGGACAGCTGACAGATGATGAAGGCACTGAAGTGTATTTAATGTCACACGGTAACTTAAACCATCAATAAGCCTCAGGAGAAAACTTTGCCAATCCTCAATATTATCACATTACACAGTCAAACTAAATATGAGGGGAAAAATTATTCCACTGTTGTCCTTAGATAGGGGTGGCTATTAAAGTAGGAATAGATATTTCTAAACTGTAAACTAATAGTTTTCAAACATGTATGGGCTGGGAACAAATAGCTTGAACTGATATGATTTTCATCAAATCAAAAAAAGGAAGAAAAAAAGTGATATCAACATCTTTTCATCAGCTTATATTTTTTAAAAAATCTAAAATGCTGTGCTGGTCAAACTGCATATCCTCTGGGTCTTGGTCCACCCATATGCTTACCTTTACCAAAGCAATTAGCAGAACAAAAGGTCCTGGCATGGGTTTGAGCGCTCACGTGAATACTGTGGCGAGGCAGGAAGAGCATGAATCCTGCTCACCCCACCCCTAATGTTTTCCTCCTCTCCAGTCCACCCTCCCTTACTCACTTGGCCCAGTTGGCAAATTAGACCTATGGCGGCTGAAGAGGAAAGGGGCCAAAATGTCACCGGTGCCTGTCCTTGCAGCCAAGGCTGGGTTTCTTATGTGCATCCTGGAAGGAAATAGCCTCTAAAAGAATAGACCCTGTGTAGAAACAGCTTCCTGTCTTTCCAAACCTCTTCTAAAATCAATTTTCTTATAGCAGAATACTCATTAACTCTGTAGATTATTCTGTAACAGATAAAACATGTTTAACGTAACACTCCACTTTTAAATTAACAGTCATTCTACAACTCCCCTAAGGATAAACAGTTGAGCTTTACCAGTTTTGAATCCATTCAGCTGATTTTGAATTGGAGTAGACAATTAGCATCTCACTCAAAAAAATCCAGAAAACATTTTTCGTAATTTTCCTATTTAAAGCTTGATTCTGTAGTTATACTGTGTACTGAAAACAACAGATATTTTCTATATCAGTGTGTCTGAATTATGCTCTTTTCTGGCATAATAATCCAAGAACTATGCATTAAACTTTTCCATCGTACAATGGCTGCAGTGTATGCACAATGATATTACGCAACACTGTTACTTAATTAACTATTTTCAAGCACTGCGTAATATTGCGCCTGCTGCAGCCATGTTTCAGCATTAAAGCGTCTTGATTATTATGCTAAAATGAGAGCTTAGTTGCTAGCCATATTGACCTAGAACAGGGGATCCAAAACTTTTGTGCTTGTAACCACCTAAAATAACAATTCCATTGACTCGCAACTTTCACTATCTTCAGAGGTGGTTATAAACATACAACCATTGCACACAATGGTGCACACACACTAATAGGCCTATATAAACACAAGCATATTGACAAAAAAAAAGTCTATTCTTGGTTTAATTTTGGAGACCGCCACTTGGAGATCATCCTCTATGATCAGTCAATTAGGATTGTTTTTATTCTTTAAAAAATATATTTTTTAATGTACGTGAGTGCCATAAACGTGTCAAAGTTAACCAAAAAAAAAAAAAAAGCGTAACAAGACTAATTCAAGATGACTGTAATCCAGCACGAAAGCAGCAGAGCTTTTATTATGGCACAATCCACCGCTAACGATTCTTCCACTCATGATCACCATGAAGAAGCACCACTGTTTTTTAATGCTAAATAAACTGCTCTGTGTAGTCTATTAAAAAGCACAGTTTATTAAAGCAAAAAAAGTTAACCAAGGTGCCATAAAATCCATCTGCTGCAACTAATGCTATTAATATTAAATACTACAATTAATATTATTAATGTAATATAAACACCACAGGGGTCATAATCCAAATGAAAAAAATCTAAAGGCTTTTTATGTTAAGGCTATATCTTCTGTAGGTTATGGATAAAATATGGTAATTCTAATAGTTTAATCAAATTTATTTGAGTTTTGAAAATCACCAAGTGACCCCGTCCACATTGTCCCGCAACCCTGACTTTAAGAACCACTGATGTAAAAACTTTCTCTCAATCTTAGTAGATAATGTAACTGTTTTGTGAATTTTTTTGTCATATGTCAATGGTCTAATCTGATTCAATGTTTTATACTAAGCTAAGCTAACAGTGCTCCCACCAGAGGTGCGTTTCCGAATACCATCGTTAGACAACAAGGTCGCATGTTGCGTTGTTACAAACATAGTTTGTTAATTTGGTGTTTCCCAATCCGTCGTTCCAACAAACATTCGCAAACTATTGAAACATGCTTGCAACTACACCTCTGGAGCTGTTGTTAGCCACACAGTTCCTGGCTGGGTTCTATTCCCAGTTATTCCCCCTATGCCCTATATTCATTTAGAACATTCTAACATTTAAACTTGAAATGATTAAAAATAAAAAAGCATTAAAGTCATCTCGCTTAGGTGTAATTTGCTTTTAAAGCATTTTTACAGTTCAGTTTTAGCGATCTTCATGTTTACAATTGTGCTCCCTTAGCAGCGCACTTTGAAAACATTGATGCCATTTGGAACACAGTCGTGGCTCATGGCGAAAGCTACAGGTGACCTATTATTTAAAAGCAGAATTTACGTTATGTCTCCAAAGCTTGTGAAAACAAAAAAACATAGCATACGTTAATGCTTTTAATTTATAGTGGGTTATTTATTAAGTATCTGTACTGTATATGACATGGGCCTGTTGGTTAGAACATTTCTGCAGTGGTTTACATCTGTCAAATTGTAAAAGTAGACTTTAAAAAAAAAGACTTTTTAAAAAGTAAACAATATCCTACTTAATAATAATAATCATAATCATCATCATCGTCACTAATATTATTAAAGTATGATCTTTTCATTTCCTATTATCATAAAATTTAATTTTTTAATAAATAGCCTCATTATTTATTTATTTGTTTATTTGATTTATATATTATATTAGAACATGTGTTGGCTTTTGTAAGTGATTTAATGTTTTAGAACAGAATATGTAATGTTCTCAAAAATATTTGTATAGGAAACATTGGCTCTATATGTGCCATTTACATATATTTAAATTAATATGGAAAACGAGTGCATGTTTTTAGCAAAACTAATATTGGATTTTATTTAAATGCGTGTTTGTGTAAAACAATATAATTTTCACAAATAAATTATGGGGTTCTTCTCTAAAGAAGTTGTTACCACTCCATTTAGAGCATCATTATGGGCGTTTTACATTATAACTAACATAGTTCAAACGATGGATCTGCGACATAGAAACAATGGTTTTGGAAAACACTCGTCAGTACAACGTTCTTTTTCCCAAAGATGCATCGTACTATGATAGTACAGTCGCGAGTTATGTCATTGTTTGGTAAACGCACCCCAGATCGGGAGATTGGCTAAATAGATAAAAAAAATGGTAAAACTAAACTGTTTTACTGTAGGTGACTTGTAAAAAAAAACATTTGCAAAAAAGCACAAGTCAAATGTTAAATGTTATCAGATGTTGTTAGCTTTTGTACATTATAAACATGGTAGTTCACGCATCATGTAGAGCACCATTAAAGCACAAGTTGTGTCAGTATTAACTAAATGTATAATTAATAGTGACATGATATTTAATATATAAAATAAAGTGAGTTACAAGTGTGTTTGTATAATATATGATAAATTTTCTGTCGTTTTATTTTACAGCAGGTGTCTCAGCTTCTGTCTCTGTTGCATCAGGGGCAACTTCAGCCTCGACCAAATTTTCGTGGCAACAAGTATTCCCACAGAACTGGCAGGTAAAACCGTTTTTTCATCATATTGACCCTTGGCCAAATAGACAATGAATGTTGTCCTGTATACTTACTGAACAGTGTACAATGCTACAATAACCACATTGTCACAATAACCATGTTAGAACATGGCTCCACAATAACTGAGATTTTATCAGGTAGATTTCTGGTAAAAAAAGGAAGTATCTGTAAGTCAATCAATATGTGGTGCCTGTGATCAGCCACTCTCTTTATTACTCACTGTACACACAGATTGTTATCAGACAGAACCCACTACTGACTATATTAATTTAAGTTATGTTCATTTATAATCAAGAAGAGAATGGAGAGTCTGTGACTCATCTATACAAGACAGGGCTTGTTTAAACCAGCAGACGACCTTCTGATGGTTTTTGTTTTATACATATTTCACCTTATATTCAATTCAAAAATATTTTGTGCCAAAACCATAGTACAGTAATAGTTCTCGTACATTGGTACATCAGTACTATAGACTATTTTGAGGTATGTAAACAACAACAATAGTCCTAATGTATTTCCTGTTTTACATTTTTATTTTCCATAGCTTCTGAGAATCTAAAAAGCTCCACATATTGATAAATAATGTTATGATAGCTGTTTTAATGTTGAGATCTGATTGAATTGCCTCTTGTTACGAAATAGTTTGACAACAAGCAGGAAATGATCATGGGCCTATGACATCACCACATTGAAATGGTCTGTAGTAAAAATCATAGTGTTTTAAGGGTTGGTCCACTACAATATCATATTTTAAACTTTAGTTGATGTGTAATGTAGCTGTGAACATAAACAACATCTCTAAGTGACACTTAAAGTTCAATGAAAAGAAAGACATTGGCTTTTACAAAGTTAGCTTTGTAAAGCCTACAGCAAACAAACTTGGGGACTACAAAAAAACACATCCGGGCTAGTGAGATCAAAAACACTTTAGGGTCACGCATTCACCACGTGCAGTGAAGAGGCGTGGCCAGAGGCGCTGTAATGTTAAAGCACAGAAAGATAAAATGGCTTCCAATCGCTGCTAGTTCCACAGAGCTTGTCCTGTTTCTGTAGTTGGGCTTTCAAAGGACACAACACAAAGACAGAAGTGCTTACTATTTAATTTTATTTATGTTCCAGAGAGTTATAAAAAAAGATTTAGCTGTAGCATTTGACAAAGGACAGCTTCCAGAATCTTTCCCAGTTCAGTGCTGGATTCGGCTAAAAACTCATCCAACCATAATAGACGAAGCTGTGGCTTGTGAGTCACAACCTGTTAGTATTTTATTTGGTAAAATTTATCTATTACATGCATAGTGTTTAGCGTTAATGGTTGTTGTGGCAAGGACATAAATAAGGATGTAAAGAACAGGAAATGCTGTTTGGCACCATTAACAATTTAGCTACAAATTCATATTTATCCATCAAACCCCTGACCCACATTATTCAGCAGCACTGCAGTGTCTCTCTATGCGGCCATTTTCTATGCACTCTACATCTCAAATAACAAACTCGCATAAGATATGTGAACGTTTCATATTAGTTCACATTCTTATTCTGAATATATGTGAAAGACACTTGTCAGATTTTTTTTTAAGAGCAGGCGTGACGTTTATCTGTGTCCTCTTCATTTTATGTCTATAATTCAGGCTCACACTGACACGGCTACACTGACTGACAGTATTTACCACAGAGGCAAAGCCCATGCTAGTAGAGGCGTGACTGTATGTAATGCTTCCTGGCCCCAGTGGAGCCGATCCACAAATCACATCACATCACATCATGTTAGCTGCACTGTAAAAATGTCCGTGATTTTAACAGTAAAAGTCTGTACAATATACAGTAAAAACCTGTTAAATGATTAACTGCTTATTTCTGTACAAAATACGGAAAATAACTATAACAGATTAAACCTTTGTTTTCGAGAAACTAATCAGAATGTCTGAAATCTCACCACACACCCTTATTCACTAGTCCCTAAATTAGTCAATTAGTTTAGTCCACTAGACAGAGTGAATTACCACAAATAAGTGAATTTAGACACTGATGAACACTTGCTGTTAACAAGCACAATCACTGAGGGAAATAACAAGAAATAAAACTACAGACACAGCCTCACATCAAACCAACTGAATTAAAACAGAGAATTAAACAACTCACTTCACTGATTACAGTTTGACTTCTATTCTCTCATATCTGCAAGAATATTTGATAATTAACAGGTTTATATTTTTTATTGAAAATATTTCATTTGACCTCACCATCATGGAGATCAGAGGCTGCTTTAGTTGTGCTCTTGAACCTTTCCTCTTCTGTTTTAAAGTTTCTCTGGCTGTTATAACTGTGTTTCTGAAACTCATCAGTTAAATCAAGAAAGGCAATGAGAAACTATACCAGAATCAGAATCAGTTTTATTGCCAAGTGTGCTTCACACACAAAAGAAATTTGTTTTGGCAACAGAAGCTTTCAGTGTACATAAAGTGACGAGTGACAACACAAAATTAAATACAAGAAAAGAAAAGGCAATAAACATTAAACATTAAACAGAGATGCAGTTAGTCAAAAAGATCTGGATGTTGAATAGTATGTACAGATATGTTGTAAATATACAGGTTATAAGGTGCTGTGTACAAGTGCGTATGAGAAAGTATTGCACGTTTATTGCACAGTAGGGGAATATTTAACTGTTCATGAGGTAGATGGCCTGAGGAAAGAAACTTTTCCTGTGTCTGGCTGTTTTTGTGCTTGGTGCTCTGTAGCGCCGACCAGACGGTAACAGTTCGAACAGGTAGTGTGCTGGGTGTGAGGCGTCCAGAGTGATTTTACGAGCCCTTTTACTTACTCTGGAAGAGTACAGGTCTTGAAGTGTAGGAAGTGCAGTGCCAGTGATTCGTTCAGCAGTCCGGACTATTCGCTGTAGTCTACGGAGGTTGGTTTTGGCAGCTGAGCTGAACCAGACGGTGATTGAAGTGCAGAGGATGGATTGGATGACAGCTGAGTAGAACTGTACGAGCAGCTCCTGTGGCAGGTTGAACTTCCTCAGCTGACGAAGGAAGTACAGTTTCTGCTGGGCTTTCTTTACAATGGAGTCTATGTGAATGTCCCACTTCAGATCCTGAGAGATGGTGGTGCCCAGGAACCTGAATGACTCTACTGCAGCCACAGTGCTGTTCATGATGGTGAGTGGGGGGATGCAGGGGGGTTTCTCCTAAAGTCCACTATCATCTCCACTGTTTTGAGCGTGTTCAGCTCCAGGTTGTTGTATCTGCACCATAAAGCCAGCCGCTCCACCTCCTGTCTGTATGCAGACTCGTCACCGTTCCGGATGAGGCCGATAACAGTAGTGTCATCCGCAAACTTCAAGACCTTAATGGAGGGGTCTTTTGCAGTGCAGTGGTTTGTGTACAGGGAGAAGAGCAGTGGGGAGAGAACACATCCCTGGGGGGCACCAGTGCTGATGGTGCGGCTGTCGGATGTGATTTTGCCCATTCTGACTAGCTGTTGTCTATCTGTCAGAAAGCTGGTGATCCATTGACAGACAGAGCTAGGGACAGACAGCTGGGTCAGCAGTGATGGGACGATGGTGTTAAAGGCAGAACTGAAGTCCACAAACAGTATCCTTGCGTAGTTCCCTGGTTTGTCCAGATGTTCCAGGATATAATGCAGTCCCATGTTGACTGCATCATCCACAGACCGGTTTGCTCTATAGGCAAACTGCAGGGGGTCCAGCAAAGGTCCAGTGATGTCCTTCAGATAAGCTAGCACCAGTCTTTCGAATGACTTCATGGCCACAGATGTTAAGGCAACAGGTCTGTAGTCATTGAGTCCTGTGATCTTTGGTTTCTTTGGTATTGGAATGATGGTGGAGCATTTGAAGCAGGATGGAACTTTGCGCTGTTCCAGTGATCTGGTGAAGATCTGTGTGAAATTGGGAGCCAGTTGGTCCGCACAAGTTTTCAGACAGGCTGGTGAAACACCATCTGGACCTGGTGCTTTTCGTCTCCTCTGTTTACTGAAGATCTGACGCACATTATCTTCACTGATCTGAAGTGCCGGGGTGGAGAAGGCGATGGCTGGAGGTGTTGATGGCTGTTTACTGAGGATCTGATGCCCATTATCTTCACTGATCTGAAGTGCAAGGGGTGAGAGGGAGATGGCTGGAGGTGTTGATGGCTGTGTAGGGAGATGATCCGGGTGGGTGTGAGGTGTCTGGTCAGAGGTGTCAAATCTACAATAGAAAATATTCAGCTCGTTTGCAAGATGTTTGTTGCTGTCGATACTGGGGGATGGCGTTTTATAATTTGTGATGTCTTTCAGGCCTTTCCATACTGATGCAGGGTCATTGGCAGAAAACTGGTTTTGCAGCTTTTTGGCATAGCTTTTCTTGGCCACACCAATCTCCTTTGTCAGTGTGTTCCTGGCCTGATTGTATAAAATCCTGTCCCCGCTCCTGTAGGCATGCTCTTTTTCATGACAAAGCTGTCTAAGTTTTGGTGTAAACCATGGTTTATCATTGTTAAATGATAAGTAGGTCCTGGTAGAGATGCATAACTCCTCACAGAAACTGATGTATGATGTTACAGTCTCTGTGAGCTCATCTAGGTCGGTGGCTGAAACACTCCAAAAACACTCCAATCAGTGCATTCAAAACAGGCTTGTAAGACCTGCTCTGTGTCGTTGGCCCATCTCTTAACAGTCCTTAATACTGGCTTAGTAGTTTTAAGTTTTTGCCTGTAAGTTGGTATAAGATGAACCAGGCAGTGGTCAGAGAGTCCTAGAGCTGCTCTGGTGACGGAGCGGTATGCATCCTTTATTGTGGTGTAGCAATGATCCAAAATGTTATTGTCTCTGGTGGGGCATGTGATGTGCTGTTTGAATTTAGGCAGCTCATGTGTAAGTTTTGCCTGATTAAAGTCACAGAGAATGATAAAAGCAGAGTCCGGGTGTCGTTGTTCAGTCTCTGTGATCAGATCAGACAGCTGTTGTAACGCAGTCCTCACGTGTGCTTGCGGTGGAATGTAAACACCGATGAGAATGAACGAGGAAAACTCCGGCGGTGCATAAAACGGCTTACAGTTAATGAAAAGCGCTTCCACATCAGGACAGCACATCTTCTTTAACACAGTTACATCCGTACACCATCTCCTGTTGATGTAAAAGCATGTCCCACCACCACGTGTTTTGCCCGTTGACTCCGTATCGCGATCTGCTTTGTACAGCTGAAAGTCCGGTAAGTGTAATGCGCTGTCCGGAATGGCTTCGTTCAGCCAGGTTTCTGTGAAACACAGCGCAGCAGAGTTGTTAAAGTTCTTGTTTTCGCGTGAGAGCAGAAGTAGTTCGTCCATTTTGTTAGGAAGCGAGCGGAGATTCGCTAGATGGATGCTAGGCAGCGCTGTTCTGAAGCCGCGCTGTCTCAGCCTGACGAGCGCGCCGGCTCTTTTTCCACGCCGCCGGGTCTTGTATTTCTTCCACAAAGCAGCTGCTCCGCCGATGACAATGTTCCGCAAAACGCCAGAGAAATCAAAATCCAGTTGGTGATTAGTTGGTGTGCACTGCCGAATGTTCAGCAGCTCATCCCTGGTATAACTGATCGTGTTTGATAAACATAAAACAGGACAGACTAACAGAACTAGTGTAAACACTGAAGAGCTCCACACCAAGGCAGCCGTCCGCGGCGCCATCCTGAGATACTGTGTGTAGTTGATCATTACAGACATATTTTCTAGTATTTTATAATTTCAGCCATAGAAAATAGTTTTATTTGATATATTTGAGATATGTTACAGATTCCCATGAAAGTTCAACAAACATTTGAGAAATTAATAAGAAATTTAAATTTAATTAGTTTCATGCACAAAACCTTGAGATCTCCAGCTGCACATTATGACACACAGACATCAAGAATCAGGATATGAACCTCAACCATGTTGCTAAAAAAAAAAGCTGCTTAATTCATTTAAACTGCAATGGGTGCAAGCATAGTATAAAACTCCCAGCATGCATTGCAGCATGAATATATTATGCAGCTTAAAGTTCTTACAATCTTGCAGCATGAATATATTGTGAATATAATATACAATTTTCTTTCTTTTCCTTTTTTGTATGTTGTTCTTCGGGGGTAATATTTCAGTAGATTGTTTTTATTGTTCTGGGTTGATTTTTATTAGATTTTTATTTTTTATTTGTCACCATTGTTGAGATTCAAAGACTAATTGTTGATGTCTGTGTGTTCTTAATTTCTGCTGTAGATCAAACATTCTCATTGTGAATGGTGTATTTAGACCTGGTAAACAGTTATTGGCTGCTGTAGGTCAAGTGGTTTCATTTACATGTGGTATTCATTTCTCACTTATAATTATCAAGATATTCAGTGAGTGCACAAGCAGGTGAGGGTGCTTTTGATATCATAATCTTATCAGACTTTTTTTTTTTTTCTTTTGGCTTTTCATGCTATACAAATAGTGTGATTAACACAATTAATAAAAGCAGCCAAAATAAAAACTAGGGGCAGATCTAATAGTTGAAGAGCCCAACTAAAGCAGACTCTGTCCTCCATCATGATGGCTTCAAACGAACAGAAATCTCATTAAGAGTTTTTGTTCATGTGACAGAAATAAGTCAAAAGTCAGTAATAAGTGAAGCTCCTGATGTTTGTTGAGTTGTTTAATTATCTCTGCTGAGATCTTGAGAAATTACATTTTTCTTGTGTAATTTGTTTTATTTTTATTATTAATTATTATTTTATTTAGAGTTTTATTCTCAGTTGATTTCATCTTTGGTTTTGGCTGTAATTTGTGTTTTATTTTCTTCAGTGATTCTGCTTGTTAACAGTTGTTCATCAGTAATTCTCAATCTTCCTTTAATTAGACACTTAATTATCTCATTAACTTCATCACTGTCTGAGTGTTCAACCCTCTGTAGTGAGGACACTAGTGAGGATTTTGCTCTGGGATTTAAGGGGTTAAATGTGTTCAATGAAAAATACAGACTGTGGAATGTATTTTTAACAGAAATACTCTGTAAACTGAATTTACGACTGTAACAGCAAAATACTGTAAAATGTTTTTTGTGTCACCAATGTGGAGGGTAGTAGCATCTGGGTACAAGTCCAAGATGAACTAAGAGCATTTGATGTTATGCTGCATCTTCTTTTGTTTAAAGGTAACTGTGTAGTTACTAATGCAGTGAAAATCATTAAGTTTGTAAATTGTAAACACACATGAACACATTAGTGCATTGATTGACTTTGCGTTTTTATGCACTAAGCTAAGTTTTTGTGAACTGCACATTGTATAAGTTCATGAAATACGGTTATTTTCCGTAAATTTTAACAGTTCTATAAACGTCCGTATTTTTTACGGAAAACTTCTGGCAACCACAGCTGTCGGTATTTTTCCGTAAATTTAACAGATTTTTTTAACAGTGTGACCAGCTATATGATTGTCGTTTTTATGTTAGCTGAGTAGCATACTTAGTTGAGTACTGAGTAGCATATACATTTGAGTATATAATCAAAGATATATGAAAAAATAACATTATTTTTTACAAATGAAGCATGAGCACACATTGATTTGGCGAGCATGAGACTGATTCCTGTGATGCTCCAAGGACAGACCTGTCTTCGCTAAGGTCCAGCTACTGCGCCTAGACTGCAGCTCTGCACAAGACGTTTGGCCATAGGAAAAATGGTTATGCCCAACTGAGCCTGGTTTCTTTCAAGATTTTTTAAATTCTTCACTTTCGCCAATTGGTGAAGTTTTTTCCTCGCCGCTGTCGCCACTGGCTTGCATGGTTCGGGATCTGTAGAGCTGCGCATCAATGGAATTGCTCTTCAGTGTTTGGACTCTCAGTAGTGATTATTAAACCACACTGACCTGAGCTAAACTGAACTGAACTTAAACACTGAAAACTGAACTGACACTGTTTCAATTCACTATAAACTTCCATGTGAAGCTGCTTTGACACAATCTACATTGTAAAAGCGCTATACAAATAAAGATGAATTGAATTGAATTGAATTGATTTGCATCCTATAATTACAACCAAACCTTAAAAATACACACCAACGATACATACAACAATTGTACTGTTTTTGAAATATATTACAAACAATTATATTACAAACTCCTATATCTTATTTCAGAGCCTTTTCACATAGAGTGACATTTTAAATTACTTTAATTCATTTACTTTTCTCATTTTTTATACTGTAGGTCAGGGGCCCAGGATGCTGATTGGCTGAGCACTAAAGACAGTGGTCATGGTGAGAGCGAAATGGGTGATATGGACTGGGAAACAGGCAGAGACTCACCTGTGGACCACTTGTATGAAGAAGGACTCAATAATCTGCTGACTTCTGGTAAATGACCATGCTTTTATTCTGAATTGAGTGCACTGTTAACCAAGAAGACATTCAAAAATCCCCCCATCTATGAATTCATAGCACTCAGGCAAAAGTATTTATTAAAAGAACACTCCCAATTGCATCCCAGTTCGCATACTTATTCTACGCCCTAAAAGTATGTACTTTTTGTGTAGGAAAAGTATTTTGTGTGTGTAACATAAGAGTATGCAAGCTTTGGGACATACAATTTCCACATTAACAGATTGTTATGTTGCTTAGTTACGAGCCCTGTCAATCATTCACACATCATCCACGTTTCTTTCATGTTTAATTTTCTACCTTATTGGAGAAGCAGCAGCAGGATAATCTGCCATTCACGAGTCTTTCATGCAGAAAAATCTCTTTAGGTCTATGCATTCAGACGTTAACATCCAAACATCTTTATAGAAGTTCACATTGTTGTTGCAGATGAAATATAACACAGAAAATGCTATTTAAATATTCTCCAGTTGGCTAGATATTAATAACAGTCATACAAACATCTTTACTGAAGCCTCTCTACTTGACGGTTGGTCTCGTGCATCCATCATGCTTGCAGTTTATTTACACTTTCACCCACGTTTGTAGTTCTAATCAAATTCACGTCCAACGTGCAATGTACTGTGGGCAATATCAGCGAGTATGGATGGTTCTACACTTTTTTATCGGAAATAGTAAACCATCCGGAAACCTTTAGCATACTCTTTTCAACATACTACAATTTTGGGACTAATTCTATTTTCAAATACTATTTAGGATGGAAAGTATGCGAATTGGGACGCAGCAATGGAGTTAAACAGTTGAGTTTTATCATCCATTCAGCCAATCTCTTGGTCTTCAAGGAGCACTTTTAGCTTAGCTTAGCATAAATCATTAAATCAGATTAGACCATTAGCATCTCGCTCAAAACAATTCTAGAAAGTGTATTGATAATTTTCCAATTGAAACTTTGACTCTTTACATCATGTACTAAGACGGACAGAAAATGAAAAGTTGCTATGTTCAACATCATGACCTAGAAAATATCGCCTTTTCATTTTCTGTTGGGCTAAGTATATATTGTGAGAAAATCTTTTGAGTGAGATGCTCTAATCCAATTCAATTATTCATGCTAAGCTAAGTTAAAAGTGCTCCCACCAGATCAGTGGTGCGTTCCCAAACAACGACTTAACTCATGTCTGAACTATCATAGTACCATGCATCATTTGGGAAAAGAACGATGTAATGACTAGTGTTTCCCAAAAACGTAGCTGCTTTGTCGCAGATCCGTCGTTTGAACCACGTTAGTTATAATGTAAAACGTCCATAATGACGCTCTAAATGTGTGGAGTAACAACTTTTTTAGAGAAAAAACCTGCTTAGCTGACATCTAGCCCATGTTATATAGGCCTACAGTACAGACACATTTCTTAATAAATAACCTACTATAAATTAAAAGCATTAATGTATGCTATTTATTTTTGTTTTCACAAGCTTTGGTGATTTAAATTCTTCTTTTAAATAATAGGTCACCTGTAGCTTTCGTTATGAGTCACGGCTGCGTTCAAAATAGCATAAATGTTTTCAAAGTGCACTGCAAAGACAGTACAATTGTCAATAAGAAGATCGCTAAAACTGAACTGTAAAAATACTTTGAAAGCAAATTTTACCTAAGAGAGATGACTTTAATGTTTGTTTTTTATCATTCCAAGTTTAAATGTTGGAACATTCGTAGGGGGGGGATATTTAGGAATAAAACACAACCAGGAACTATGCTTCCAACTACAGCTCTAGAAGTGTAGTTAGAAGCGTACAAGTTTGCCACGCAGTTGACAAATGTTTGCTGGAACGATGGATTTGGGAAACGCCAAATCAATGAGCTATCTTTGTAACAATGGAACTTGCGACCTTAGTTGGCTAACCATGGTTTCACCCCTGATCATTTAAATGGCTTCAAAAAAGATACAACTCAGGGCAGTTGTAAAATGAACCTATTTCTAAAAAAAATTGCAGTGTTCTTTTAACAAACAGGATGCAAGTACAGAGCTGGGGGAATTAGTTTAAATTGAATTAAACAACCCATTGCCATTGAAGCATAACAGTGTTTTATTAGAGCAGAATTTGTGGAATTTAAATTAAATTAGAAGGCCACAACTAACTGTATAAAGTGAAGTAAGGTGAAGGGAAATGGGTTCCTGATTGACTACAACACAGGATTTATTATTTGATTAAGGTGATTTCCAGATGTATCTTTTTTTCCCCACATAGCCTATAGCCTTTAAATAAACAACAAACAACAAAAAGATGCATACTTCCAAACTCTAAACTCCAATAAAACATACAATATTGTGGAAATGTGCGTAAAGTCTGTTTATCTGGATATACTAATATTTGTGTAGGTAGATTTCTGCTGCTGTGTTTCCTTTGTCTATGTATAAAGTAAATGTTTGTGTGCAGTTCCTTCCATCTATTGTTCTGAGATTCAGCACACGGTAAATTAACAAGGACCTTTTTTGTTCTCCCAAATAAAAGGTCTAGTTTGTTTTCTCTGCTTTGTCTTTTTGATGTCTGAGCAGATTTAGCTCAGTATATATCTCCCCTTGATTTCCACTGAATCAAAATACATCAATAAGGTCATTGCATTCTATCTCACTGAGATTCGTTCTTGTCCTAAAAACAAGGCTTGATAGGGGTTCCAAGTGGTAGATAACAACATAGGGCCAGATTTATACTTACAGCTTGTACTAGCACAAACCCTGTTTTGGTTTTTAAAAATACTGTCATGATTTACTAAAGATACACAGTGAAACGTCTATGGAGAATGTGGGTTTTTGCTGCTGACCTTATTGTATTTGTCAAGAGTTTACCTTTCAGACAGAAAAGAAAGTTTTAACCCAGTTTGCACCTTATCATCATTAAAAAAATGAGCTACAGTGCATGTGTTGTTGTATTCATGCATTTCCAGTAAATCACTTGCAGGACTTGCTTTCATGTTTAGTAAATCCCCTTACAGTTATGGGCAAATCTTTTTGATCTAATTAAACTCCAAAATGCATTGCTATGAATTCACCAAATTCAAATTATTTAAATTAATTTTATAACAGATTTGAAACAATTCAGATTTGAAAGAATTATATCAATAACAAAATATAATGGAATACTGAAGTATCACTAAAGTAAAAAGTGTTTTACTTTATGCAGTCCTTTTAGACATTTTTTGCTTTTCCATTTTAGATTTTGAGGCCATTTTGGCTGTTTCAAAAGGATAGTTCACCCAAAAAAATGTATTCTGTCATAATTCATTCACCCTTTACTTGAGTCAAACTTTTATAAGTTTTGTTCTTTTAAATGTAGGGCTCGCTGGAAACTAGTAATGATTGACTTTCATAGTAGAAATACTATAGATGTCAATGGTTACAGGTTTTCAGCTTTCTTTAAAATATCTTCTGTTGGGTTTATCTAACCCCGCCAGTCCTACACCACCCAACCCGCTCCGAGCTGGAATTGAACCGGTGACTTTCCGCACGGGAGTCAGTTGCTCTAACAAGGAGGCTAAAGACCATAACCTCTAGCTTCTGTCTCCAGAGAAACTTTTAGGTCAGAGTGAGGATTACCTACACATCACTTCATTAGCTGGCCTCCACTACACTCACCACCCTAAACCTCACTCCCATCTGGGTCATGGCACCAATGTAACCCTGCCAGTCCCACAGCACCCAACCCACTCTGAGCTGAGATTGAACCAGCAACTTTCCGAATGGCAGTTCGAAAGGCCAGCTAGTGAAGTGGTGTGCAGTAAAACCTCACTCCTCTGACCTCTAATGCTGCGTTCACTCCAGACGTGAAAGAAGCGTCAAGCGCGAGTGATTTACATGTTAAGTCAATGCAAAGATGCGAACAGACATCCTGCGGCGCGATACGCACGAATAAAGTGGTGTAAGTTTTGGGCGATTGACACACTTAACACGAGTAACGTGCATTTCATGCGAATGGCTCAAGTTTGAAAACCTGAACTTCAGCGGACATTCGCACCGCGTTAACCAATCAAGAGCTTGTTCTTGTAGGGGCATGATTATGACGTAGCTCCTGTTGTTGGTGTCCCGGGGGAAAATCCTCCAGCCAACACTGACAACAGTTCATCAAACTGGGCTCGGCTCAGTCAGAAGCACTGCTGAAAGCTTCCATCATCCAGGTTAAGTTTCTGCAGGAGTTTATGAACTCATAGAGCTGGGTGCTCCTCTGAAAGTATCTAGTGGACTCCAAATGAATCAACGCTGTTTTTTTTAGCCTTCATAAAGCACATAAACACTGCTATTCTCTCAATAAAATTCATGTGAGCCATTTAGCAACAAAGCTAGAGTTACCGGGCAGACAGAAGGCCTGCCCATCACTCGAATCCGTGTCTGTTGTAAAGTCAATTTGACTCACGAATGAAGCACATTTAATGCGCAAATGAAGCGAGTAAACTCAAAATGAAGATCGCTGGTTCGAGTCCTGGCTGGGCCAGTTGGCATTTCTTTGTGGAATTTGCATGTTCTCCCTGTGTTTGCATGGGTTTCCTCTGCCAGTTTCCCCACAGTCCAAAGACATGCGCTATATGTGAATTGAATAAACTAAATTGGCCGTAGTGTATGAGTGTGTGTGAATGAGTGTATGGGTGTTTCCCAGTACTGGGTTGCAGCTGGAAGGGCATCCGCTGCGTAAAACATATGTGGTTTTGTGGTTGGGATGAGTAAGCATAGCCTGATAACTTCGTCTGCTTGCGGTGTTAGTCATGCTAAAGAAGACAGGCAGTTTTGTGTTTATTATCAGGGGGTTTCTATCTAAAGCATGCAGGTACATATTATCCTCTTTTTATAGTCATCACACACCCTCTGAACCTTTTGGCAGATTGACTTCAAGGGTGATTCTTGACTCTCTTTCACACACACACACACACACACACACACACACACACACACACACACACCTGCTCACACGAATATTCACATATCCTTGGGCGGTTCACGTCATGCTGTAACCCTTATTCTTAACCTTTAACACAATGCAGAGATGTCTGTGTGTTATGGATACTCTTAAGACATAGAAGGTGAGAGTTTGTGTGTGTGTGTGTGTGTGTGTGTGTGTGTGTG
This sequence comes from Danio tinwini, assembly GCA_903798205.1. Taxonomy (NCBI): domain Eukaryota; kingdom Metazoa; phylum Chordata; class Actinopteri; order Cypriniformes; family Danionidae; genus Danio; species Danio tinwini. The sequence continues at coordinate 17,084,593 of CAIGQZ010000690.1, forward strand.
TGTGTGTGTGTGTGTGTGTGTGTGAGGATAAAATGTTGTTCTCTTTCTACACTCATTCCTTGAAGGCCATGACTCTTGCTATCTGCCTTCAGGCTGCCGTTTCTCTACTGAATTCCTCTCACATGGTTTGGTAACTTTATTTTGATGGTCCATTTGAGTGTTAGTAGACTGTCTGCCTAATATCTGTATACTGCTCCTTCAATAGACATTTAACTGACTATAAGAAAATTTGCAAGTATGTCAACTTACACTAACCCTAACCTAACAGTCTATATATAATCTAATGAGAATTAGTTGGCATGTAGATGTAATGTAACTTAAATTCAACAAACGGACCATCAAAATAAAGTGTGACCCATGGTTTTTCATGGCCCTGATGTGACAATATATTTAAAATATGAGGGATTTAAAAAAAAATGGTCACACGTTTTATTGAAGACACAGATTCAGAAAGAAAAATATTCTCTGTTTTACATATTTTGTCCACATATAACATAAGCAAAGCAAAGAAAAATAAAAATCATAATAATAAATAAAAAATTACCCACATAACAAGCCAACTTGTTAACAAAGACTTGTTTGAACAACAGAGCGTGATGATAAAGCATATTCAAACATTACAGAAATGATACATTACTGTATTCTACAAAGTTTTTTTCCAAGGTAACAGATAAAAGGATGCCAAATTTTGTCAAATTGTTCGAGTTTTCTTTTCAAATAGTGTCTAATTCGCTCCAAATGTAACATAGAGGTAATATCTCCAAGCCACAGTTTACATGTAGGAGATTTCTTTCTTTTCCAAAACAGTAGCAGTAACTTCTTAGTAGTAGTTAGACAATATGAGCAATTTATGTTTTGTATTTGACAACTAATGCATTTGTTCAGAGAATCCCAGAATTAAAAGCGTTGGATCCGGTCATAATTGCAACTTTAACATCTCGGAAATCGCTTCAAAAATTCTATTCCAATAAACTTTATCTTAGAACAAAAATAAAACTGAGATACATCTGCATCTGATAAATTACATTTGTCACAAAGAGGTGAAATATTTTGAAAGATTCTATGTCATTTTTTCTTTAAATAATGTAACCTATGAATTATTTTAAACTGAACAAGACAAGAACTAATAGAGTGTTCATTAATATCCTTTTCAATTGATAATAAGCAATGATACATTCTTTACATTAGTTAGCTTAGATTTAGACTTTAGATTTATAATAGTGTTGGCTGAGGAAAACACAACAGTATGTGTTTATGATTAGGGCTATCAGGTTTCATTGTCTTAAATCACATTCATGCTACTGACATGATAAATTAAAGGAGATGTGCTATCAGATTTCTTCACAATGTTAAGATGATACTTGTCTGGCAGGTGCTAAAATTTCTGATAAGGTGATAAAAAAACAACAGATGATAACAATATCTATGAAGTTTTATTACTTTTTCTATCTATACAGTCATGTGAAAAGATGGGACATCTTGCTAAATTCTAATTTTCCATATCAGGACTTTAAAAAAAAAACAATTTGACTTAAAAATGTTAAATGAACCATCAGATGCACATACAGCAACATTTTGTCACCTTGGAATTATAAGTTTGTATCTGCGTTCTAAATGATTTTGAAATATTGAGCTTCGAAGTTTTTGCATACACTCTTAGAAATAAAGGTACAGGAGCTGTCACTGGCGCAGTACCTTTCTCAAAAGATACATATTTGTAGGGGAGCGCGGGGCACAAAGTAATGCGGGGTTAAATGTAACAGAGTTTTAAGGTATTTGCTCAGGGTTAACCATGGCATGCTTCCAAGGTATTCACCACAGTGTCGGCAGCATCTTCCTGCCAATTATTGAACATTTTCGGTGAAATTTGGATGAGAAACACAGGAGAAACTATTTTTGCAGAATAAAAGAATTTTTGCAGTATTTTTTATTACAGTCGATATTTTTTATTTAAAAAAAATCTGTGAAAGTATGTCAGTAAAATCTTATATTGTTGTGATCGTCTTCTAGGCTAAAAGATGAAACCATTTTGAAAGATGTATAAAACACACAGTGACTGCAAGCCAGCTTTGAGGAAAAAACATAACACAGTGAGGTTAGTTGTAACAGGGTGCCACAATTAAGCCACACCCTGTTGGACACCAATTAAACTAACAAAATAATTTTTTGAATTTTGAGTGTAATGTTGAGAACTTTTTAAATAATTTTTTTTAATAGAAAATATAGTTTTACTAGATTTTTTATTGCTAATTATGCAAATAAATGCATTGTATTATAATGGATAAATGCATAATAATGTAAATAGATTCAAATGTGTTTATCCAATAAACTAAAAAATAATTAAAGATACTGTGCTATGTAGAATAAAAAAGAAATGAACCTTACTTAAATTACTGAGGAAATATAGCTTCTATTTAAAGTAAACTGAATTTAAATTAATAGTGTGAAATCTGCCTTTATAAGCATGTGTTACAACTAACCTCCTATCTGTTACAACTTGCCCCACAGGTGGGGTAAATAGTAACATTTTTACTCCTGGCACTTTTGGCAATACTGCACAGAAGCCACAGGTCCGGCGATCATAATTCCAGTGCTCATTTGTAGGAGATGCTTGTGTGTTATTGGTAAAAAAAACATGGTTTGTCTAACCCTATTACTTTGTTCATTATTTGACCAAAACCAAAAAGTGTTACTTTGTGCCCCACTCTCCCCTACCTAAAGGTGGGCTAATAATTCCGGGGGGCTAATAATTCTGACTTCAACTGTACATGCAAGGTCAAAAGTATTTTTCTTTTTTTCTTATAATAAGTATTTATTTTTAACCAAATTATCCCAATGACTCTCATATGATTTGTTTAATGATTCAATTTTTCCAAACCCCTCCTTAGCGTGACACTAAACGGCAGTGATTGTACAGTGAACAGACTGACCCAGTCGGTTGTGACTAGTGTGCATTGGTATTCTTGTGGACAAGCTCAAAACAATTTATATGCCATTTATACATCCAGAGAATCGTCTGTTTTTGATCAAAATTGCATAAGAAAGCCAAGCTTTAGTAACTGCAAGGAAAATTCTGCCAAGCACACAGAAAGATGAAAAAAATTATATTTTTTCCTTTTTTTTTTTGAAGTTTTGAATTGATGTCGCTTTACTGTTTGCATATTTGAGAAAATGTGGTACATGTACAAGCAGAAAAAAGGCCAAATATAGGTGAATGTTGCACACATGTTGCATTAGCATGCGTGAATCTACTGGTGGTTGTTTGGATGTGGTTGGATTCTTTGGGGGATTTTAACCATGTCTGTGGTTTAATGGGTTCAACTGTTTTAAAGGAATTAACAATGCCATCATTACTCTTCATAATTAATCACGAGCCACTGAAAGAAGAAGGAGATCTGTGGTATAAAAGTAAGAATGGAAGAACAAAAAAAATGTATGATGGCCCATATAATTTTTAGTGAATAATCCAGTGAAGGGCTGAATTTAGAGATCTCTGGGATTTGAAAGGGCTGGAAAGAAAGGAAGTAATGAAAATGAGGTTTGGAGGTTGTGACTGAGCTCTTAGATGTGGCCTGT
>CAIGQZ010000690.1:17095387-17115949 GCA_903798205.1 Danio tinwini
TGTGTGTGTGTGTGTGTGTGTGTGTGTGTGTGTGTGTGTGTGTGTACAGATCAATTCTGATTAGCATGAACTGTCAACATTGTAGAAAAAGAGAATTTATAGAACCTTAAAAGGAAAAAGTCTAAGCTTTTAATGTAGTGAAAATATTAAAAATATCATACTAAGGGTAAAATACCTACATGTTATTCAGAGGCATCAATGGAGCATACATTTGCAGTTTGGTGCAGATTATGTTTATTATGCCAAAAAGTAAGATTCAATTCTAATGTTATGAAATTTAAATTAAGAAGACCTTTAAAACAGCAGAATAACTTCATAAACTTAAATATCACTCTGAATATAATTTATCAACATATAAACTAAGGTGATAGGTATTTTATTTATTTAGAGCTGCATAGATTTCATTTTAAAGGAACAACTGTAACCCAACTAGGCATGGGCCAGTATAAGATTCTGACGGTTATGATAACCTTGGATAAAAAATATCACGGTTTCACAGTATTGTTATTACTGCTCTAAAATTAATTATTTTAAAATGTCTGGGTAAAAAACGAAAACTTTTCCCCCTTTGAACACAATATATTTATTTTGAGAAACATTTAAGATATTTTGGAACAGTAATTACATCAGGCTAAATTATTTAAATCATTCATTGACCTGCTGTCTTCATTAGTTTCAAAAACACAGATTTCTTTACAATTTAAAATGGCATCTTTGGATTTTTTTTTTTTCCGCTGGAGATACTGTTGTCCTAAAAAAAATCGTACACATATCTTAGGAACGGTATAGTACAAAAAATCTGATGGTTTTAAAACCTTGACCTAAACCCAACACTGTAATATATCAAGAAAGTTAACAAATAAATACAACAAATAAATGCTCCTTATAATCCTCAAAAGTAAAAACAAAACAAAAACATGGATTATCGAATTAATGTTGCTTCAGTACTATAGCTGTTCATTTTGAAATATTACTAAACAACATTCTTATATGGTGCATCATTAAAGATTCCACAGAAGAAAAACACGTTTTAATATACACTCACCGGACACTTTATTAGGTACAACTGTCAAACTGCTCGTTAACACAAATTTCTAATCAGCCAATCACAAGGCAGCAACTCAATGTTTGAGCTTGCGAAATTCTGTCGTACGGCACTGCGAAAAGGGGCGGGATTAAACAAGATGAATAGACATTAAAAAAGCGAGCGATTGCTCTGTTCAATTTCTGTTCAGAAAGGCCATGTTTTGATCCTTGATTGGTCTCACGCAGTCAAGTGATGCGATTTCGCAGGTCAAGAGTTCACCAAGTTTGAACTTTGCACCGCAGCAACCTGCGAAACTCCGACGCATGACCCTGCATTTCCGGTCTGACGCATTCGCGTGCGTATGAATGGAAGTCTATGGGGAGAAAAGCCCAGTGTGACCGCGGCTTAACTCAAATAATCACTCGTTACAACCGAGGTAAGCAGAAGAGCATCTCTTAATGCACAGCACGTCAAACCTTGAGGCGGATGGGCTATAGCAGCAGAAGACCACACCAGGTGCTTCTCCTGTCAGCTAAGAACAGGAAACTGAGGCAACAACTTGCACAGGCTCACCAAAATTGCACAATAGAATATTGGAAAAATGTTGCCTGGTCTGATGAGTCTCGACGTCTGCCGCAACATGGTAGGGTCAGAATTTAGCATCAACATGAAAGCATGAATCCATCCTGCCTTGTATCAACGGTTCAGGCTGGTGGTGGTAGTATAATGGTGTGTGGGGATATTTTCTTGGCACACTTTGGGCCCATGAGCATTGTGTCAATGCCACAGCCTACCTGAGTATTGTTGCTGACCATATTCATCCCTTTATGACCAGTGTACCTTTGTTCTGATGGCTACTTTCAGCAGGATAACTCGCCATCATAAAGTGCATATCATCTCAGACTAGTTTCTTGAACATGACGAGTTTACTTTACTCAAATGGCTTCCACAGTCACCAGATCTCTATCCAATAGAGCACCTGTGGGATGTGGTGGAACGGGAGATTGACATCATGGATGTGCAGCTGACAAATTTGCAGCTACTAAGTGATGCTATCATGTCAATATGGAGCAAAGTCTCTTTGGAATATTTCCAGTACCTTGTTGAATCTATGCCACAAAGGATTAAGGCAGTTCTGTAGGCAAAAGTGGGTCCAACCCAGTACTAGTAAGGTGTACCTAAAACAGTGGCTGGTGAGTGAATTACGGCTGCTTTACATGCTAAAGAAAAATACTAAATCTATAGGACCACTGAAGGGATATATATAGTCATCTCTTGAATGAGAATGACCCTCCTAAGGTTTTTCCTCTATTATCACTACATGAATAAGCAGTTAGGACAGTTGCTTTCTGCACTCGAATTTCATCTAAAATACCTTCATTTGTGTTCCAAAAATGAACGAAGGTCTCAGGGGGTTGTAATGACAGAAGGGTGAATTTGAACAAATCTCATTTTTAGATGAACTTACCCTTTAATATATTAAGACAGCGATAATGGATAGAAATCAGTAAATTATTGTATACTTAAGGCAAGCCCACATTATGACCAGTCAATGCTGAAATGCCATTCAGCCTTATGATCACCATGGTTTCAATTGTAAAACATACTGTACAATTTAGCACTTTGAATTTATGGGCAAATCTGTTTATTCCTTGAATAGTTTGCGTCAATAACATGTAAATTGACTGTGGTGTTGTAATATTTGACTAGTGACTACATTAGTATCAATGTAATCCTATTGATACCTTGTTTTACCACCCTAGTGCCTGCAATGGCTGAAAATTACAGGTCAACAACAGATTCATACAAACACAATGGATTAAAAACAAATTTAAACTTTATTGGAATCTATTTCACATTTGATGTTACGGTCCACAAAAGGATAAAAAAAGAGAGAAGTCATGGGACACTAACAAAGTTTGCCAGCCTACAATCAAAAGATAGACGGGAAACTAGAACTGACAGCAACCCTTATTGCCAAAATTTGTTAAAGCAATAATTGACGAAAAAAAATTATTTACTGGTGACAAAGTCAGGGTGTACTGAATGTTTCTGAAGAATTTACCACTACAACCATATTTATGATAGTGAATGCATATCCATGTATACACATGCATATGTACGGAGAGATGTATTGTTGTGAGAGATTTGTTTCTGTTACAGGCTGTAGAATTTGAGACTTCTGTCCATGCCGGTGGAAGCCAGGAACTGAGCATGTTCACCAAATGCCACACCAGTCACCAGACCAGAATGATCTACAGGAAGAAAAAGAAAGTAAATTAATTTGAGGACACAGAATAAACTCTAAATAAAACAACAAACCCAATTTTGGACAAACTTTAAAGCGTTGTTAAACTCACCAGAAAAGTTGAGGACCTCGGACCACTGTTTGCAGATATAAACTCTGATGTCTGATCCTCCCACAGCTAGATATGTTCCACTCTGATCAAACACCAGAGACTTCACCTACATGATTAAAAAAACAGCAAAAATATTAAACAAACGTCCGGTAAACAGAACAACTGCAAACTGATTAAAAACCCTATAACAGTGATATTTCTGGGATATGCAAAATGACCTCGTAATTGTTGTCCAGAGTGATTGTCTTGAAGTTCTTTAGTTTCCTCAGATCCCACAGCTTCAGTGAACTGTCCTGAGCACCTGCATACAAAAAAATGTAGTTTGTATGACAGTGAACACAAGTGATACTCACTGCAGAGCCAAATGAGCGGAGCTTGCTCTGAGTTAACATCTGTCATGATATAAACTGGGGGCTATTGCAGAAAGCAGGTTATTGGATATGCACGTATAAGTGCCATGTAAGTGGATAACCACAGCATTCAAGTCCAAAAACCAAGATATCCTTCAGGGCAAGTAACTTTTGCTTTGAATATGCAGCAGGTTATGTTTCAGGGTTAGTTAACTTCCTAACTACCTACCAACCTAATTTCCTACCAACTTGGCCTCCCACCTACCTAAATTCATACCTACCTACCTATCTTAAATTTTCTTAGGGGTGGCCAGAAGAGGCCACACCAAATCTTGGGGTGGCACACAAAAAATATTCAGTGTAATGTTATATATTTTTTTCTGGTAAATGAAATAATGTGGTTTTAATTGATTTGATTAATTACTCTTGAAATATTGCAATCTATTCCTTAAAATAATTCAGCAACTACATGTGCAAACCAAATAAAAATCAATATTTAGTTTACAAACACTTTACATAGATCTAAATATATTTTCAGTTATTTTTCAAATATATGCCATGTCTAAAATTAATGAACAAACAAATGAACAAACTGAACAAAAGGCATTACTACTGTATATACACACACACTCACTATGTAGACCCTAATAATATCATTTATCTGGTTTTTTTTGGGCATCACGGTGGAACAGTGGGTAGCACAATCGCCTCACAACAAGAAGATTGCTGGTTCGAGCCTCGGTTGGGTCAGTTGGCATTTCTGTGTGAAGTTTGCATGTTCTCCCTGTGTTCGCGTGGGTTTCCTCCAGGCGCTCCAGTTTCCCCCACAAGTCCAAAGACATGCGGTACAGGTGAATTGGGAAAGCTAAATTGACCGTAGTATGTGTGTGAATGTGTATGGATATTTCCCAGTGATGGGTTGCAGCTGGAAGGGCATCTGCTGCGTAAAACAAATGCTGGATAAGTTGGTGGTTCTTTCTGCTGTGGTGACTCTAGATTAATAAAGGGACTAAGCTAAAATGAAAATGAATGAATGAATATTCCTTTTTGAGCCACAATAGTATTAATACAGCTTCTACTGATGTACCTAACTACGTCAGTGGCACCAATTAAACCACAATAATTTAGTGGCAGCTATTTGTTTATTTATTGAAATATTGTGAATTTACTTATGTACATTATGTATTTAATTAATAATTTCAACAGCAAAAATCATACTGGGGTGGTTACAGGGGTGGCCACAGTTTACCCTTGGGGGCGCGCTTCTGCCTAACTTCTTACCTACATACCCAACTACCTTCCTACCTACCAACCTATCTATCCATCTTCCTACCTACCTACCTAACTTACAAACAACCTCTCACACTCACTCTCTCACACTTGCCTACCTACCGAACTTCCCGCCTACCTACTGAACTTCTCACCTACCTACTGAACTTCCTGCCTACCTACCAAACTTCCCACCGACCGAACTTTCCACCTACATACCAAACTTCCCACCTACAAAACTTACTTACCAACCTAACGAACTTCCGACCTACCTACCTCCCACACTCGCTTATAATGTACGGTATAACAATGTGCGGTATAACACAGTATTTAAATAAATGCTTCAGAAAACAGGTAAAATGCAGATTAAACAACGGATACAGAAAGATCACATGACTCACCAGTGGCTAGATAGTATCCATTCTCAGAAAAGGCAATGGCCGTCACTGGACCTGAATGTCCAGGAAAGTTGGCTACATTGGTTCGTTCCTTCAGATCCCAGATCTTAATCTGAGAATCGCCTGTGCCAGTGCCGAAAATCAGACCGTCAGGATGGAACTGTGCACAGGTCAAAGCTGAAAGAATGAGGCAGAAATGCTTTATAAATGAAGAGACATAAATTACCACTGGATCTAGCAGTACTACTAGAATGGCCATAGCGGTCCTTCTGACTGTTTTGTACCAAACCGAATTTGTCATGTTTACATTCAAAGCTTGTATTAAGATTTTATCAAATTTTCAATACATTTCCTCATATTTTATGAAGTCATTAACCTAAAAATATATTTTTTTGTAATATAACCTGTACAAAATGACTGCCTCAAAAGCATTAAATATTTTAAGTTAAACATTTAGAAGTAAATCATTACATTTCATTTATAACCTAACGTAAATTCTGAATAAGAAAACACTTGATATCTGACACAGTGCAGCTCAGAAAATCAAACATACCACATCCAGCAGTCTCATCAGTGACTTTGGTCAGGACACGCCCAGTTTGGATATCAGAGAAGGCCCAGTACTACAAAACAAACATTTAAAATGTAATTAAACAGAAAAACCAACCTTCCATAAAGATAACGAAGCATGTTTTTTAACATGTGAAGTGAAACAGAAAACCACAAAAACAATTTCTACTCGTTCTGTGGCACACTTTATTTATTTTTAAATAAATATATAGGTCAATTAAAAAGAAAATCACGATTTGACAAATGGCCATTTCTGCTTAAGTAGTCTTTGACAATGCTTTCATCCAATAAGTGTAACATACTGCTACTTTTGTGAATGTTTAATTCACATTTTATTGCAAAGCTATGACAATCTTCTAAATTGTTATTTCTCTCAAATATAGTCTTAAATCGGGCCAAATCTTCGAAAATATATTCACTTGTGGCCAAGGAAAAAAATTATAATAATGACAATCACAAAATGCTATTTTTAGATTTTAGTAAATAAAAATGTAAACTTGAAGTGCAACTATGTCAATGTATGCGCAGAGACCGTGTCGAGAACACTGCATTCACTGCACAAAATGCTTCCACTCTGAAAGTGGCCACTGCTTGCCGATTCTCATATGAAAGGTGTAAAGTGGCTTTCACACTGGATGTGGAAAGCAATGTGCTATGAACTCAATTTATTTTACTGGCTCGTGGCATGCTAGGGTGGTTAGTTTGAGCCAACAAAACACATCATCTAGCAAGCATGTCAGATAAAGTCTAAATATGTAAATTTTTGCTTGTGGAAATTTCACTCATGTACATGTATTACCTGCAAAATGTGAAACAATGCTATTAAAACAATGTAGATTTTTCTTTTTATAAATGGAAAGTAAAATTTCAAACAAACAACTGATATAACATGACTTGGACAAAACTATATAAAATATATAATTTCAATGTCTGGAATAGACGCAATTTAAATTCTGTGATATTCCACAAATGGGTTGAGGTGTAGGGTTGGAGTATGGTCATAGAAAATACACCAATTGTGCAGTGTAAAAATAAGGAAAACCTATGAAATGTCTCCTCAATTCACAAAAACAAACTGTATGTGTGTCTGTGTATGTATTACCTGGTCCTCAGATGAGCTCAGCAAATAGTCTCCTGTAGCATGCAGAGAGAGGCCAGTAACAGCAGACTCATGGGCCCTGACCACCTGCACACAGTTGCCACCAGTAACGGACCACACTCGAATCGTGCTATCCGAAGATGCTGAGAACACCACCGCCTGACAAAGAGCACAAAAGGAGAAACATGAGAACTAAAGACAAACCAGGAACCATTTTATATTTGCAGCGCAAGAGCAATGTCATACCTGAGCAGGGTGGTATATGACAGACGAGACCTTTTTGGTGTGTCCTTTGAGGGTGGCAACAATCTGCTCTTCACGTCGGTCAAACACCACCACGTTCTTATCCGCACCACCTGGAAAGCACAGCAAAATTAGGTTTTATTTCGAGAGAAACATGCGGTAACACTCCCTGTTTCCATCTAAATTTTAGAATGTCACAATTTAATCAAACAAAAAAGTAGCTGCAAAAAAGAGAAACCAAAAAGGGCAACAGTATTTTTCCTTGCATGAGCAATCATTTGTGATCAAGAGGGTGCAGACGACACATGCAATAAACACTCGTGTTAGAGGATGCCTATAGTTTGGAAACATAATTGTGTGCTTTCTAGTGTTGTCATAATACTGAAATGTTTAAAACTGTTAAGTACGTGTTCAACAGAGCTTAAATGTTAGCCGCAAATGTACAATTTCAGCACCGATTGGTCCTGAAATTCAGTATCATGACAACACTAGTGCTTTCTACCAGCATTTTATGTAACATCCCAAATGGGGCACTGAAAAATTTATTATATACAGTTCATGATTATAAGTAAGGTAACAAAACAGAAAAAAGAATAAGGACACATTTAAAACATGCATCTGACAAACCATTAATAGACATTATCATACCGGTGAGGACTTTGTTGGTGTCTGTTGGGCAGAGATCCAGAGAGAGGATTCCTGGTACACTGGCACTGTGAAGACCCTGTTGAAAAGAGCAAAACAACTGGTTTGAAATGATGTTCCAAATTAAAGTGAACAGCAGTCTAAACTAAATCAAAGGACAGACTAACTCACAACACTTTACATAGACAGAAAATCCATTTGTTAAACTGTGAGGTGGAAATAGTTAATTTTTAACTCAATTTCAACACAGAAATTAAATTCAGAGTTTATTGTTAGCATGCTTCTTAGCTAAGAACATGACATTGTAATAACTATTAGTTTTATTAAGATTTTAAAATTAAGTGTTTAACATTCAAGTGAATATTTAAACTATTTTAAACAGACAATAGTTCACATGGTTTCCGCTACATTCATTCTTCCATGGCGCGGCGCCACACCCAAATTCATCCCGCCACGGCTACATAACAGCTTCTCATTTAAAAACATTCAGTCGTTGTTGTTTTTTTTAATAGCGGGTTATAATTGCACCAAAACGCATTAAAAGGTAAGTGAATTATAACAGCGCAAACCTTTCTGTAGTCGTAGTGCTGTGCGTTATTTGTTTAACCTTTAAAGTGACATGCTAACTGACTGACAGGTGCGTGATGCGTGAGGACAGCAAACATGACGTAGTTTTCAGTTAAGATAAACAAAGTTTCCATAATTAAACTTTATAGCCTATGGCTTTGCATACAATGACGATCTTGCTGGAGTTTATAGCCGTTTTTACTTAACTTATAATTAAAGTCATTATAAATGTTCCTAGCAAATCTAATAAATGTTGGAGACATACTTGTTACATAAACACACTAAATCGCACTTTAGCAGCATTTGAGCGCGTACAAGAAAATTTGCACTTGAGCAGAGTTTATTTGAAGGTGTGCAAGAAGTTTTGTGCGCGAACAGAAGCAATCGGCGCGCAAGCAAAGAGATTTGCATGCTCGTATTACATGAATGCGATCTTGACTTGTAATACTGCGCTTATGACATTTGTCTTGAAATAACGCCATTATTGCTATAGGTAGTTGGAAGATCTGTGTCTACCAGTCCTGCCGCCACAGCTGGAAAAAATCCTAGAGGAAACACTGAAACATAAGATGTTGTCACAGAATTTTATCAAAACAGGATTTCTTGAACAATTTTATGCTTACTTGGCAATTTTACTTATCAGTAGGGCTGTGTATTGGCAACGGCCTCACGATATGATACATATCACGGTACATGGGTCATGATACAATATATCATGATATATTGCGTTACAATAAATATTGTGATATACAGCAATAGTTTGTATTAGTATGTGTGTGTCATTATATTGACAACTTGATAAAGTCGGCAGACAAATTAAAATTCCAATTTATTTTCCATCCATTCCAATTCAGTGTGATTGAACATAGAACTATATATATTTCGCAAAGCTTACAAATGGCTTTTTTTTTTGTCTAATTCAGTACTCCCTGGTATAGCGTTTAGGGTTGGGTGATGTTGACCAATTTGGCATCGTACAATGTCTAATGTGAAACGTCACGATGGACAATTGCATGGTCGTCATAGGCAGAGGTCAATTAATTATTTATGAATAATTCATAAATTCATAACGAATTAGTTATTTGTAGCCTACTGTTTCAACTACCTGACCCGCATGGCCTTTGTTTTACTCATAACCAAATCCTAAATAAATAAAGATAAGTTACACACAAATTACCACCTGTTAATCACTTTTTTTCCACAGGACTCTGGCATGAATAGGCAGAGTGATCTGTGTCGTTATGGTGTCCACACTTTTTAGTTGGTAAAAAAGGTGCACAAACAACAGAAACCAACCAACAATATCTGAGGTTTTCCCTAAAATTACTTAGTAAAAGCGTGAAAGCGAAAGACTGAAGCAGTGTACTGATGCTGTCACACGTTACCTGATAGATTCAAAAGACTGAAGAGTAGTTAGATTGAGACAAGATTAATTATCACGTTTAACAACTAAATTATAGTGAGGAGCAATCCTTGATAAACTGTCCGATATGCACTGTTCTCGAGAGCTTAGACGAACGATGTGTGTGGCTGTGGATGTGTGGTCACATGATGTGCCTTTTCAGCGGACGGAGGGCTGTTCAGAAATGCTAGATGAAACGCCAGTGTGGACGTGGATCATTTTCGTTCTAAAATGCCATTTTAAAACTAAGCTGTATTAGTGTAAACGGGGCCTAAGTGTATATTTTTCACGAGCGGGTTTGCAACGGGGGTGGGGCGATGCCGCTTCAGCATCTTGACGTCTATAGACCATTGACGATGGACGATGGCATCGTCTATCGACCCAACCCTTATAGCGTTAAAACCAAAGTGCAGCCACACGTCAGCTTTAAAGGCTGGAGGCAATATTTTATGCCACGCTCACTCTTGCTTACTTCTGATACCGTACTACTTGGCGTCTTTTTGATCGTGAGTTAGCCACATCTACAGGAGGAGGTCATTTGGCACAACTTGAATCGATACTTGAGGTTAGACTATCGATACACTATCGTAAAATAAATTGCGATAGTTAGATGTATTGATACTTTTGCACAGCCCTACTTATCAGAACACTTGGAAAGTCATCATAATGGTATAAAAATCATCCAAGTTTTAATAGACACTGGATCTCTATACTGAGCCCAACATATTAACCTCGAAAAAAAACTTTTTTTTAACAATAAATGTAATGTAGCATTATTTATCATATAGAAAAAAACATCCAGCTTTTATTACCTTTGTGGACATCTGGCCTACATATGTTAGACAAAAACATGCTCACACACACAGTGCGATTGGATACTCACAGCATGGGATCCCACTTGGCGATACTTGCTGAGATCTTCCGCTCTGACCAGTTCTTCTGGCACGGTCTTTCCTCTCTGTAAAAAAACAAACACATAAAAGGTTACGGAGGCGTTTCTGTGTGGAGTTTGCATGTTCTCCCTGCGTTCGCGTGGGTTTCCTCCGGGTGCTCCGGTTTCCCCCCCAGTCCAAAGACATGCGGTACAGGTGAATTGGGTAGGCAAAATTGTCCGTAATGTATGAGTGTGAATGAGTGTGTGGATGTTTCCCAGTGATGGGTTGCGGCTGGAAGGCCATCCGCTACATAAAATCGTGCTGGATAAGTTGGCGGTTCATTCCGCTGTGGCGACCCCAGATTAATAAAGGGACTAAGCCGACAAGAAAATGAATAGGTTACAGACATTGAAAAGTACATCAAATAACAGTGACCACAAACTGCTAATTAAACGCTCACCTTCTTTCTCTCGGTGGTCAGAACAGTGGCCTTGTCTTGGAGCTGTAAAGTGAGAAGATCAGTTTATTACCTCTTTACAAAGGCGAGATCAATGAGAAGACTGCTGAATATACTTGTGGATTCACAAACCTTTTGTATGATCTCCGGAGTCATTCCAACCTGTTCACTAATCTCCATGGCCTCACCACCAACACCCTATGAAAACAGAAAAAAATAAAAGATCCATTTAACTCATGTGTACCATGGCTGAGAGGGGTTTGAATTATTTTATTATCTGAGTCACAATTCAACTCAGAATTGATTCTCAATTTTTCAATTAAATTCCTGTGTGATGTGGAATGACTTTATTCTGCATCAGATTATAATCTAAGTAGGAATGGGCAAAACCAATTATTTTCTTTTCGAACTGATACCAAGTATTTCAAGTATCATCGATATCGATACAAATACTAATACTTCAATAAAATATTTTATAGTGATTTTAAAATGTTCTTTAAATCACTTACTGTATTATTATTTATAAATAAAACAGACAAAATTCCTTTTTACATTTATTAAAACTGCATAATAGGATATATAAATTGGATATATACCACATATAACAGAAACGCTGCACAAGTATTGTCTAATAAAGAAAAAAAATTCTACATTTCTTCCCTCTACATTTAACTTACTTTGTAAAAAATGACTGCTGACACTCCTTTTGAGCCTGTTTTTCTTTTACTGATTAGTGGTGCACTGTTTTGTGAAAAGTGTCACACGAAGCCTTGTCATTATTAACTGGAGTAAAACAACAGATTTTCCTTTTTAGGATGCCTGCACTGGGTGTGTACGCTGTGTACTGTGCTTTGAAAGTGTTAGGCTTTGAGCAAACACTGACCCAACAGCTGAGATACAGCAGAAAAATATTGTTCCCATTGTTCCTATTTAAGAAAATATTTATATATTATGTGGCGCTATCATTATTCCCATTATTAAGATATTATATCAGTGATCACTTACAAAAAAACCCCCAGAAAATATTGATATTTCTATTTAAGGATTGAGCCTTTTGACACATTTCCAATATCGAAAATATGGATACTTTAGGATCAATCTGTCCACCCCTATCAATGTCATTTTTGCAACCTTATTAAAATGCGTTGTTCTTTTATACATGTACTAGTGTTGGCTGATGATGACAAATTTAGCATTGTACGATGTCTAATGTAAAACATCGCAATGGACAATGGCATCGTCGTCGTAGGCAGCGGTGAATTAATTAAGAATAATTAGAAGATTGAAGCAGTGTACTAACACTATGACACATTACCTGATAGATTTAAAAGATCGACAAGATTAATTAAATATCACCTTTAACAACTATAGTTAGACGTGATCCATCCTTGATAAACTGTCCGACGTGCACTGCTTTGGCTGGAGCTCAGACATGCACATACACTGCAGCTCAAGCCAAAGTGTATGTGTAGTCACGTGATGTGCATTTTCAGCGGTATCGTGAGAACAGGGATCCGTTTAGAAAAGCTAGGTGAAACGCCAGTGTGGAAGTGGATCGTTTTCATTCTAAAAAAGCTATTTTAAAACTAAGACATATTAGTGCAAACGGGGCCTAAGTATGTATTTTTCACGAGTGGTTGCTGCTATGACAGGGGCGGGGAGGAGGATCGCGATGCAGGCTCAGCATCATGATGTCTATCGGCCATCAGCGATAGATGATGACATTGTCTATCGACCCAACCATAATATGTACTTTTTGTTAAATTTACTGAAATTCAATAATTACAAGACATAATTTTGTGTTACCAACCACACAAAATCAGTTTCAACATAGGAGGCTGTTTAGATTTCTTGACAAACTACAAACTACTGCAGATTTGATGTTTGAACACATTTTTATTTAAAAGGGTAGAAGTTTTGAATTCATTGAAATTAACATTTTAAAAATATTACTGTTCTATAATAATAAAAATATATCAATAAAAAGACATCAACTGCAATAAATAAAAGATAAAAATCTAAAACAGTTTGTTTACTTTTGTTAAATATATTACCATTTTTTAAGGATTCTCTTAAGTCTCTCCAGATAAAAATCGTTGTCTGATAACATTAAAAATAGGGCCATATCTATTTAAAAAGATTAAATTGAGATTTATTTTCCCTGGCCCATTATGAAGGTCTAAAAAAATACTGACCACAGCAGCGGGCTGAGAAGCAGGAGCAGCCTGTGGAGCGACCAGTCCAGCCTGGGGTTTGAGTGTAGCCAAAGCTGCAAGCAGAACAATGAATGTGTCAGTAATGGCACAATTCCAGTCAACATCTCATCCCGAAAGCAATCGTGCTGCTCTTACCCTCTCTGGCAGCAGTGACCTCTTTTGTGAGACGAGCGATGACTCTGCAGGCTGCATCGTGCTGGTAGAGAGCGTGAGAAAGCTCCTGTCGCGTCGTCTGCAACTGCTGCCTCAGAGTAAAACTGTGCAGCATCACGGCGTCCTGGAAGAAAAAAAACATGAATCATAATAATTTTTTATAACCACATCACCAAAAATGAAATGGGAAAGTTTTTCATGTTGAATAATGTATAATTGGACATATTGCACACAGAATAGGCTGGCTTTGTTGAACAATTTCATAAATTACTGGACGTCATTCTAAAATCCCAGTGAAGTGGTACAAGATTATGTTGTTTCTCCAGTCTATGGTACAGACTCTCCCAGATGGTTTGTTTTGGGCACAGGTAGGCATCTTTACTGCTTGTAGATTTTAAATATATGATTATGATTGTATAAAATCCTGATATTATCTGAATGTGTCATTTTTAAATCATCTCTAAAGTTATTAGTTATTTTTAGGGCTGGGCAATTTGGCCTAAAATCAAAATCTCGATTAATTGAACATTTTAACTCGATTACAATTAATGAACAACTATTTTTTTTTTTTTCCATCATAGTTCACTGTCAAGTTTTGTACTGTAAATATACTCACATGTTGTAAGTGAGAGATTTTTGAATGAAACGTGCATTACTTGATTTCAAAATAATTGAAGGAAACACACACTGTTTACTGTCTATGATTATTTATTGCACATTAACGTTGAACAACTAAAATTAAAACACACATTGCCTAAAACCAATGGTCACTTATTTCTTATAAAAAAGTGAAACTAAATAACTTGCACTTTTGGAAACAAAATTAATTATTTTTTATGTTTTTCTATTAAAAGTCGAAAATAAGCAGTATCTCTTCTAAATAGAATAACTCTTACATATCCTTTAAAGAATATTTAAAACTTTAAGTGCATTACTTGCATCTTCTGTAAACTAAAATATTTAAATGTAAATAATAATTTTTTTGTAATATGCCATCTTAAGGCATCCTTGGCACAGCTTCCAATCATTGTCAATGTAGTGCAAACATGCGACGTGTAGTTACATTTTATTGAAGGTTGTGCCGGACCATACCCATGCATTCGAAGCAGAAGTATAAATCAGTCTTAACAGAGCGGGGCCATGTAACTCCACAGACAGTAAAGAATTTTTTTTTTATCGATTATAAGATCTGAATGTCGATTTCAATTACTTTTCGATTAATTGCCCAGCCCTGGTTATTTTAGATCATTCCTATAAATTACTTTGCTCATGCTTAAACATTTTTTTTTGAAGTATATTTTTGCTTGCATTTATAATAAAAACTAAACAAAAATATCCCCTTCTCTAATCCAAATTTTAATAAATGAAAACCCTTACACAAAGGCTTTAAAAACATTTCATGCTTTGAGTCATGAGTGATGACAAACCAGCTCATGATGTTTTTATCTCAATCACAGTGATCCGATAAAACTGCACTGAATTGAGTGCTGTCATTTAATCATTTCTAAACATGACAGTATGTAGGTAATACCACACACACTCTAAAGTTTTGTATTCAAATTTAGTGTTAATATGGACACAATCCTTTATAAAATGTGTCATGTTCAACACTAAGGATTTTTTTCTACTGGCCTGATCGGGCCAGTGGTTCATATTTTTACTTTTCCTGCCAAAATTGTCACTGGCCCCACTAAAAAAAGAAGTTAATAGCTATTTCTTAGCCACATATTTTAAATAATGTGTCAAAAGCCAAACATAACTGCATACATTTTATTCAGCATACCTTTCCTTTAAATACAACTGGGAATAAAAAAAATGTACAATTGAGATGTAACAAAATTTGAAAAAAATATATATATATATAATTAATCTTGAGCCTGAAATTAACCTTTTTTGCTTGGTAGCACAGGTGCTCCTAACTTCAAAAATGCAGGTGCAGCAGCCAAAAATTCCACGCACATAACATTTAACAGAAACTAACAAACAAACAAAAATCTGCAAGTGCCCACTGCTCCTGCATGCACTGCTTGACGTAAAAGAGATGAACTGAGCTAATGATAGTAACTCTGCTGTTTTCACGGGTGGTGTCTGATATTGCAGATGATATTGACATATAATTTATTATTTGCATACGTCACCTTAATAGCAATACTGGTCTTTTCATGAGCTGCCAGTTGCATGACTGACAGCATTGTGAGGATTAAATGAAGGATTAAATAACGTTAGAACATCTCGATTGTGAAGATGTGGCAAACACTGTTACCTGAAAACTCCGTCCCACCGGCTTTATGATGAATGGATTTAGTCATTTTCAGAGTAGACTTTAACCCACTGGAAGTTTATTCACTCTTTAAGAAGTGTAAATGGTGGATTAACATTCACAACATGATCATTAATAAGATGCCATTTTTTGTAACTTTACGTGGTTTCTAAAACAAAATCTATCAGTGTTAATTTCATTTTCTCGTATTTAGACCTTTATATTTTCACGGCTGTAGCTCTGCCGTGTGACTAAGTGACTGACAGCTGATATTAACCAATCCATTTGCATTCTGTTCTAGAGCACTAAATCCATGCATACGGTGAACATTTTGTAGTAAAAACTCATCTCACGGCAACACTTTTATGCGGCGCTGGTTTGCGTACCCTAATAGAAATCTCTAGGCTATGTTTAGAATTCTAAAATGCATAACACTGTTCATATTTCTGCCGTGCCACAGACGGCCATCTGAAATCCCATGTGCGACCCCCTTTAAGACTGTTTAAGACTCGATCGGGCCATTAACAATCGTCTACTGTCCCGAGCATCTTGCACATTGGCCCCATGCCATCGGGCAGTCCTTATTGTCGAGCCCTGTGTGTTCATAGATGTTATGGCCTACATTTTCACCAGAGGAAACAGCTGTGGTGTGAACTTTAACAATAGAAGCCCCACTAAAAATGTCCTAGTGACGACCATGATCAGAATGTTTAACTTTAATTGAACAAAAAACCTGTCAATGTTAACACTTATAAATTCTCCATACAGTCAGGTTAAAGGACTCACCCACTCATCCTGTAGAGACTTGAGGATAGCAGGAATACTTGTGGCAGAGGGAGCCTTCGGTCGAATGGGATGAGACACTACAAGTAATGAAACACATATTTTTTTAAAGACCTTAGATTGTCAGAAGCTTTCATAAAATGGGTGTCATCTGCTGCTCTGTACCCTTGATATCGATTAGCTGCTCCTCAGACAGGGGCTGTCCATTGATGGGGTCAGCTCCATTCTCCGCTATGTATTTCTCAATCAGACGCCTCTCAAACACTTGGTTGGAAACAGGAGACACACACGGGTGCTCCGGCACTTCGTTTGAAACTGGAAGAGAGGCATATATTCACTTCTCATTCATTCATAGCTACAAATATGACATGTCCTTTCTCTTTAGCACAAAATACATCATTATAATTTCGCAACTGTTAACCAGAAGTTTGTATCAGGCTATAATGTGATACTTATATTCAACAATTCCTCTCATGTTCACAAAACATGACGACATCACATTATTACGTTATCTTCTAGATTACGATACATTATATTCATGATTACTATCATACCCAACGCCAATGTTTTGCTTGCCCAAATAAAATTCAAGCTTCAGACACAAACAAGCACGCGTTACTTTAAGCTAAAAATATATATTTGCTTCTAGTTTTAACGGTAGAAATGTAGTTTGAATAGAATAAATGCACCGAAAAGAAGCTCCTCACAGTCTAGCTCCTCAAGCACAAAGTTTCTGCTAATATTACACAACAATGGCTAACACTGCACACTGCTAATCACTCATGCTAACAGAAACAAACTCACTTACTAGCACAAACCAAAGACATCTCGTTTAAACAGACGCGCTTCCGCTTCTCAAATAAAGCTGAAATCAAATCAGCACATTTACTGATTTATGTTTAACACAAGAATTTAGATTTCTTTATGGTTCAAGGTGCTGCATGTCCTGAATCGGAACACGTTGAGAAGCCGTGCCGCTCAAACAGCGGTGCATGACGGGATACAGACTCCTCCAAAAGCGGAAAATGAAACCAGTGTTCTCCCGACAGGAGGCGCCGCGCACTGTCTGCAACTCCACTGAGACGTGTTCAGATAGGTTTGTTGTTGGCTAAAAAGTATTATCTTTTACAGATACAAACTTCTTGAATTGGACATATAAATGGGACGGTTTATAATTACTTAACAAACAATAACGTTAGAGTGGCTTGTCATTACAAAACGCTGAAGAAGACAAAGGTACCACGTGGTCAACCTGTAGTTCCTCATCATTCATTGGTTTTGTGTTTATTTTTGTTTAGTTTAGTGTTCCTGTATTTTCAGGCTTTCTTTCACTGGGTTTTAAGTAAATACATATATTTAAAATAAATTAATTAATATACATAATTAAATACATAATATTGATTTCATACAAATTGTCTGTTACAAATTACATGCTAAAAGTACAGCCTATTCTGTAATGTTTTTTATTTACAAGTCATTTTGTAATGTATTCAGACTTCTTTTGGATTTCTTAAGGTTGGTTTTGATATAACTTGTTGGTTAATGGGATATTATACATACATAGAAAAAATAAACATTATGCAATAAACAATAACATTTCTCTTCGCTCACATTCAGCATTCACACTTTAACATTTACATTTTGATTCAGTATAATCAATTAAAAAATACCATGCGCAGAACAGATGAATCCCAGCAAGCATTTTTTGTTTTAAAAAAATGTCTAATAGATGTCTAATAGACGTCTAAACATAGTCCTTTTGGCTAAAACAAGGCTAAATTTGGGCTGTCTGTGAAAATTGTCTAAAAGAATAGGCCAAAACTAGACTAGTCATCAAATAAACAGAAATGAATGAGTACACATAAAGTATGTCCAATCTGTCTATTTCATGACTAGTCTAGTTTTGGGCTATTATTAGATGTCTATTAGATTTTCACTGACAGCCCAAGTTTAGCCTTGTCTTAGCCAAGCTGTCTACATTTAGATGTCTATTAGACGTCTATAAAACACAAAATAGTTTGCTGGGATGTATGTCACTGCATCAAACAGTGATTAAAAAACTAAAGAGAGAGATAACACTTTTTTTTAAGATTTTACTTTTAAATTAGTGGGGATTCTCCACCTCCAGAGATTAGTTTGCAGCTTTACCATGGTTGTTGCTAGATCAGATACTGTTGTCGCTGGAAGTTAACGCAAATTATTTATTTGATACCTTTATTTCTGTTCTAATGTACTTGTTTCCACGTGCGCTGTATTTCCATGAGCTAACAAAATGATGCATTTTAGAAAGGTGGAAATTTAACTTGACTTTACATTGGTCTCCTACTGCGGGTAAATATTTCTTTATCTTGTATAATAGTGTTTAGGTATTTACTCGCATTATTAAGTTTTATGTGTGCGTTTTCTATCATTTGAATTAAATGCTTTGTTCACACTGTGTTTTGTGAAAGACTTAATTCATTTTACTAATAAACCTTTTTGAGGTAAACTGTTATTTTTATATTCAGTCCTTATATTCAGAATATTTCTGCTTGATTTAAAATTACATATAGACAAAGGAAATGTGACATTGTATTATTAAAGGAAAACATGTTTAATTATCATAGAGAAACTTCTGTTTAACATCATGTTTTTACTGTAAAAAAAAACAAAGCTTTAACTTGACTTTCCATTTTTCTCCTACTGCTTTGTGTGCAGGCATAAAAAACAGTAATCATCCATGTCCAGAATGAGTGTGTTGCTGGAGAGTGTATATACAACAGTTCTGTCTGGTTTTCGAATCTGCCGTGTAATATTCTGCAATATCAGAACTCCTACAGCCTCCTCACCCTTCTGTATTATTCCACCCACATAGAGGGACAGCAGATCAATAAACTCACCACAGTTTGACAAATATTGCAGTTGTTGGACAACATAATGTACTTTTGAGGCATTTTTAGGCAAGAATGCAGTTGTTTAGATTGCAACTATGCAGTGCCATCCACAAGATGGCAACAGAGACAGCATAATGAGCCCTTGGAGGAGGAAAAACCCAGCTGATTAAATCGTTATAAAACTGGTAAGTGACTTTCTAAGTCAATCTCTCTTTTTTGTATGTTGTAGTGCTGTATTTATACCATAGTAATTGTAGTGTGTTGAGTGTGAGATGGGACTCACATATTGGGAATGTATTTTTTGTATAACCCTGAGATACTTTTTGGTTGGCCATCTGTTTCTAATGAGTCTCCTGTTTTCGTAACTGCAGACTAGTTCATTAAACAGAAAAAAAGAAGAAATGCCCAGGTGTTTAGCGTTTTTTCCTTATCGCAAACACAACAGCAATCTGGTAGTGTTTGCGCTGCTTTTCGGGGTTAATTATTGAGATATCCCAATTGCAACAGATAAATACTGGGAGATATCTCTGTAGACTGATGGCATTTCATGCCATTCAGCCTTATAATCTTAAAATGTCCACAAAATCACCAGTTTTGTCATTACTTTAGACATTACGCTAGAGAACATTCAAGTACAGCTCTAAAGTGATGTTTGTGAATTAGCAACGGTTTCTGCTGTTCTGACATCAGTTGCAGGTGTGAATGAATGGCGGAAGAAAGTAGTTCCTCATACAAAAGGGTTTTTAAACTCCGTGTTTGATTTTTTATTTTATACACATCGTCACCTTGGACTTATAAGATTCTATCTGCGTTCTGAATGATTTTGAGATATTGAGCTTTAAAGTTTTTGCATTCCATAGCAAACAGTATGTGTGTAACATTTTTTACACACATAAATAAAATGTCTTAAAATGTAAACAACAAAAAAAACATTTAAAAAAAAACATCCCATAATGTAAATAAGTTGTCATTTAATAAGAATATGTCAATAACTCAATTTTGACAGAAATGTCAG
>CAIGQZ010000690.1:17125949-17148058 GCA_903798205.1 Danio tinwini
GTTGCCAAAACAAATTCCTTGTGTGTGTGAAGCACACTTGGCAATAAGACTGATTCTGATTCTGATTGCCAAACTTTTCATCATGCCACCTGTTTCCCGTCTTAAAGACACTGATGCAATTATAGTACATGACACCCCCCCCCCCAAAGTTGAATAAAGACTATCAATTTAAGTTGTCTCCAATCTTACCTAAACACAACCTATTTAAGCATTTAACTAGCAAACACCACATTCTCTAACTTGCTTTAAAGTTACTGCACTAACTTTGAACATCAAAACAGCACTTTGTTTTTTACCAGTTGAAGAATTCAACTAATGACAAAGTCTGTAAATTTTTTTTGTAATCTCCATTCCCTTTTGGGCTTGTCATATGTGGCATTTTGTTCACACTTTGCTGTAGACACTGGTCCAACTGATCCCTCTAGCAATTTTTTTTTGATTCGTGTTGATTCTTTTGATTCGACATCTTCTGCTTTCCTGTTAAACTGTCTGTCTTCTGTTTCTTTCTCCACATATTTCTTTGTGTTGTGGCTATACTGAGCTCCAATGAGTGATTCAACAGTTATTTGATTTCCAGCTCTTCTGATTACTGTGTGAGGTGTTGCATTGAATGGTGTGGTGAATTTATCAATCTTGTCTAGTCTGATCAAAACCTGATCTCCAACCTCTACACGTGATTGTTGTACTTTGCGGTGTTCATCTGCGTACAGTTTGTATTTTCCTTTTTTCTCAGCATCATAGTCATGAATTTCAAGATCTGTATCCACAGATGTGAGTTCGGGTAGCTTGCCTCTCATTTTCCTTTTAAACAAGAGTTCAGCTGGACTTTTTTTCCTGTTGTGTTGTGTACAATTTCTCTGTATACCGTAACATACTTCTTGAGTTCCTTTTGCCAGTCCAGTCCTTCAGACTGCGCAATTCAAATGTGTTTCATTTTGACGCTCAACTTCACCGTTAGCCTGGGCCCATTTAGGTGTTGTTTTCAGGTGTTTAGTTCCATTCCCTTCACAGAAAACTTTGAATTTGTCTGACCTGAACTGAGGTTCATTGTCTGATTTGAGTGTTATAGGAAGTCCATGTTGGCTAAATATGCCCTCTACACTCTTAAAAGAAACGGTTCTATATAGAACCAAAAATGGTTCTATCAAGCGCTTCATATATGGAACCATAAAAAGGTTCTATATAGAACCATTTTAGGGGTTCATTAAATAGAACCCCAAATGGTTCTTTGAATTTAAGTTAGATGGTTCTATTTAGAACCATTTAAGGGTTCTTTTTATTTATTATTGAATTAATGTTATTTATTATTGAATAAAAAAATAAAACCAATCCAGAAAATTCAAATTGTTTAAATTTATTCAACTCATTAATACAAATATTTTTTAAATAATTAAAATTGCACCTCTGCATACTTTGTATTAGATGGCAGATCTACCTCTAAAATTTTTTTTATTTAATTAGTAAACATCATTAACAGCTTGATGGCATTCAACAATCTAATTCTACTAATTTCACTTTTTGATAAACGTTCATAAGCTTGTTTACTGTTTAAACAAATGCAGTACTTAACTTTCAAACATCTCTAAAATGAAGAAAAATATATCACAATGCATATAGAAACAATACACAAATAATTAAAACATCTATTAAATAACACTACAATTTTAACAAGTTGATGGTACATGTATGTATTGGTCATGGCGACAACCTGTCATGACCAAAGAGAAGGATCCAAACTCACTGCTGTCAAAACAAAAGATTTTATTAAAGCTTCAAAAACAACGACGAACCGAGGCTCGTGACTCAAACGATAATGATTCGATCGATTGGCGAGAGCGAAAGGCAACAAGGCAACCAGTGTCCAAATCCGCAGGTGTAAGAGAAGTCAGGCAGGCGGGCATCGATCGGGAGACAGATGGGGCAGCGAAGGATAGTCAAGCTCCTTATCAGTGAGGGGTCCAGGACGTCCCGAGCCGGGACCCAACTCCTCTCCTCAGGACCATACCCCTCCCAATCAACTAGATATTGAAATCCCCGTCCACTGCGTCTGGCCTGAAGGATTATTTTAACCCTAAAGGCAGGAATATTGTCAATAACAAGGGGAGGGGCAGGGGAAGACACATGAGGGGAATAGGGGGAACATAAAACAGGTTTGATTTTGGAAACATGAAAGACAGGGTGTACACAACAGAGGTGTAAGGGCAGCCGAAGGCGGACAGTCACCGGGCTCATGATCTTAATAATGGAGTAAGGCCCAATAAATTTAGGTGCCAATTTTCCTCCCGAAACCTTAAGAGGCAGATCTTTAAAGGATAACCACACCCATTGCCCACAGACATACCTGGGAGCCTGCCTACGGTGACGGTCCGCTGCAGCCTTAGTACGTCCCCTGGCCCGAAGCAATGCTTCCCTGGCCCAAGTCCAGGTGCGTCTGCAACGGTCAATGAATGCCTGGACCGAGGGGACAGCTGCTTCGGAGCCCTGGGAAGGAAACAAAGGGGGTTGATATCCCAGACAACACATGAACGGGGAAAGACCAGTCGAGGATACCGGCAATGAGTTATGGGCATATTCTGCCCATGTGAGCTGTTGACTCCAGGATGAGGGGTTGTGGGATGCCAGAGCATCCGACCAAGATCCTGATTGGCACGCTCGGTCTGCCCATTGGTCTGTGGATGGAAGCCTGATGACAGACTGGTGGAGGATCCAATCTGCCGGCAGAACTCCCTCCAGAAATGGGAAACAAACTGGGGCCCCCTGTCAGAGACCACGTCCTCCGGAAGACCATGAATCTGAAAGACATGGTCCATGACCTCCCGAGCAGTCTCTCTAGCAGAAGGAAGGGGAATGAAAGGGGAAGGGGAATGAAGTGGACTGCCTTGGAAAAGCGGTCCACCACTGTGAGAACAACTGTATTGCCGTTGGATGGAGGGAGGCCTACCACAAAGTCCATGGCAATATGTGACCAGGGGCGGGAAGGGATGGGGAGGGGTTGTAATAGACCAATGGATGGGAAATTGGAGGACTTGTTTTGAGCACAGACCGAGCATGCCCCTACGAACCGGCGAACATCTCCAGCCATAGCAGGCCACCAAAACCATCTGCCAGCGACCTTCTTACCCCCGGGTGGTAGGTGATTTTAGAACAGTGGCCCCACCGGAGAACGGCAGTGCGAACCGCATCAGGAACAAAGAGAAGACCCGCCGGGCAGCCACCGAACACCTCAACCCCAGCCTGCGCTCGTTTGACACGCTCCACAATTCCCCAGGAGATCGCCCCCACCATACATCTGGAAGGTATGATATTATCAGGAGGGGAAGGATCTACTGGAGAACTAAAACAGCGAGACAGAGCATCAGGTTTGGTGTTTTTAGAGCCCGGTCTATATGACAAGGTAAAGTTGAAGTGCCCAAAAAATAAAGCCCAGCGGGCCTGCCTGGCATACGGACATTTGGCCGCCTGTATATATTCCAGGTTGCTGTGATCGGTCCACACAATAAAAGGTACTGCCGCCCCCTCTAACCAGTGGCGCCACTCCCCCAAAGCCAACCGGACCGCCAACAGCTCCTGATTGCCGACATCATAGTTTTGTTTTGTGGGAGACAAACAGTGTGAAAAATACGCACAAGGATGTAATTTGTTGTCTTGAGGAGAAGTTTGAGAGAGGACCGCTCTGACACCTACCTCTGAGGCATCAACCTCCACAACAAATTGTCGGGCAGGATCAGGGGTAATAAGGATCGGTGCAGAGGTGAACAGAAATTTCAAATTATCAAAGGCAGTTTGAGCAGCCACCGACCAACCAAACCTGACCCTGGTGGAAGTTAGTGCAGTCTGGGGAGCCGTTACCCGCCCGAATTTCCTGATAAATCGCCGGTAAAAATTGTCGAAGCCCAGAAACCGCTGTAACGTCTTTCGGGAGTCGGGTGTCGGCCAGTCGGAGACAGCCCTAACCTTCGCAGGGTCCATGTGAAGTCCCTCAACAGAAATTATGTGTCCCAAGAAGGAAACTGACTGGACATGGAATTTGCACTTCTCCGCCTTTACATACAGCTGATTCTCCAGCAGCCGTTGGAGCACTCGCCTGACATGTTGGATATGTTCCTGCATGGTGGACGAAAAAATAAGAATATCATCCAAATAAACAAAAACAAATTGATTAATCATGTCTCGTAGTACATCGTTGACGAGTGCTTGAAAGACAGCTGGAGCATTGGTGAGTCCGAATGGCAGAACAAGATATTCAAAGTGCCCAGTAGGCGTATTGAACGCGGTCTTCCATTCATCACCCTGCCTCATACGGACGAGATGGTAAGCATTACGTAGGTCCAACTTTGTGAAGAATCTCACCCCCTGCAAGAGATCGAAGGCTGAAGACATAAGCGTTAGGGGGTACCGGTTCTTAATGGTTATGTCATTCAAACCTCGATAGTCTATGCAGGGGCGCAGAGAGCCATCCTTTTTTCTTCACAAAGAACCCCGCTCCAGCTGGAGAGGAGGAGTGACGAATGATACCAGCTGCCAGGGACTCAGTTAAGTATTTATCCATGGCTGCTCGTTCCGGAGCAGACAAGGAGAAAAGCCGACCCCGAGGCGGGGAAGTACCTGGGAGGAGGTCAATGGCACAATCGTATGGTCTATGAGGAGGAAGAGATACAGCACGGGACCTACTGAAAACCACCCGCAGATCATGGTAAGTGTTCGGTACACAGGATAAATCAGTCTCCTCCTCCTGTATTGACACACAATGAGAAACGGGAGACGGAGCAGACAAAAGACAATGTGCATGGCAATACAGGCTCCATGACAACACAGAATTATCTGCCCCGTTAATGCAGGCACCATGACGGGATAACCAGGGATAGCCGAAAACTATGGGAGTGGTGGGTGATTGATAAACCAAAAAACTAAGCTCCTCTCTGTGGTTGCCAGAAGTGACCACACTCCCCCAGTTAGTAATGGAGGTGATAGTGGCGATGGGTCGGCCATCCAGAGCGAGGGCAGTGACAGGGGATTTGAGGGGTAAGATGGTGATACCTCTGGAACGAGCCCAGTTCTCATCAATAAAATTCCCTTCTGCCCCCGAATCGATCAAGGCCGCACCTTTAAAAGAGACATTGTTAACAATGACAGACACAATCAATTGAGTATGTGAACCCTGAGCTGGGGAGATGGAGGTACCGCTCGCCAGGACTCCCCTGGCTACCGACGAGCGATGGCTTTTAAAGTACAGGAAGCTGCTTGATGGCCTTGCCCGCCACAGTAAAGGCCTAGACCTGCCCCCAGGCGTCGCTGTCTCTCCTTGGCGGTCAGGCAGTAACGACCCAAGACCATAGGCTCAACATCATCCACTGTGTCCATGGCCACGGGAAGAGAGATGGGAACTGGTGTTTCAGACCTGGGTTGGACTGACAGGCCCCATACACGACGCCGTAACTCCATCCTGGCGTCCAGTCGAATGGCCAAGCTGATGAGTTCATCCAAGCAGTCCGGAGGTTCACGCGCATAAATCTCATCCTTTACCTCCTCCATGAGGCCCTCCAGAAAACGAGCAGTCAGAGCTTTAGTATTCCAATTACATGTTGCAGCCAGGGTCCTAAATTCAACAGCGTAATCTGCCACAGAACGCTTTCCTTGTTTAAGGGATGCCAGCAGCCGAGAAGCCTTCTTGCCAAAAACAGAACGATCAAAAACTTTAATCATCTCTTCCTTAAATGCTGAAAAATCTAAACAGCACCAGGCTTGGGATTCCCATACAGCCACACCCCAGTCACGTGCCCGACCAGTCAGGAGGGAGATCATCGCCATCTTAGAACATTCAGAGGAGTATGTCCTGGGCTGAAGGGAAAACACCACCTCACACTGGACAATGAAAGAACGACACTGGGTGGGCTCACCCGCATAGACAGGAGGATTATTGACTCGCGGCTCTGTAGTGGGCGGAGCCATCGCGGACGAGGGTCGATCAGCATCGAGCGCCGCGTGGCTGAGATGGTGAAGTCGCTCCGTAAGCTCTGCTACCTGGGCATTCAAAGTCTCCACTGACTGTCAGGCGTTAAATAACTCCTCCTCATGGCGGCCCAACATAGCTTCTTAAAGCTCCACTGCGGAGCGCATCGTGACATCTGCTGGATCCATGATGGCTAGTGTGTAATGTCATGACCAGAGAGAAGGATCCAAACGCACTGCTGTCAAAACAAAGGATTTTATTAAAGGTTCAAAAACAACAACGAGAGCGAAGCGAAGAGCGAAAGGCAACAAGGCAACCAGTGTCCAAATCGGCAGGCGTGAGAGAAGTCAGGCAGGCGGGCATCGATCGGGAGACAGATGGGGCAGCGAAGGATAGTCAAGCTCAGCGTCAGACAGGCGAAGTCGAAGGTAGGTGGCTGGCCGGGATAAATCCAAAATAAAAAGTAAAATAACGGGCAACCGAGCAAAACTGGGCAGAGAGAAAAACAGGATCAGAACATGAAGTATCGAATGACAATGACAGGAATCAAGACAAGATAACATAGCAAGGAAGCCTGAATAGCGACAGGACACACTAGCGACTAGAAAGTAGAAAAAGGAGAGCTTAAATAGCAAGGAAATTATAGAAGAGCGGTAACAGGTGCAGCAAGCCATGTGTGCGCTGATCAGTAATAGCGATCAGCTGAGTGCCCGCTGCAGAAATGACAAGCAGGGAGAGAGAAAAATCAAGCCAGTGTCCTGACAGTACCCCTCCCCCCAGGCACGCCACTTGGCGTGCCCGAGGTAGCGAGAGACTGGCGATGATGGAATTCCTCAATCAGCGAGGGGTCCAGGACGTCCTGAGCCAGGACCCAACTCCTCTCCTCCGGACCATACCCCTCCCAATCAACTAGATATTGAAATCCCCGTCCACGGCGTCTGGCCTGAAGGATTCTTTTAACCCCAAAGGCAGGGATATTGTCAATACCAAGGGGAGGGGGAGGGGCAGGGGAAGACACATGATTTTGGAAACATGAAAGACAGGGTGTACACGACAGAGGTGTAAGGGCAGCCGAAGGCGGACAGTCAACGGGCTCATGATCTTAATAATGGAGTAAGGCCCAATAAATTTAGGTGCCAATTTTCCTCCCGAAACCTTAAGAGGCAGATCTTTAGTGGATAAGTGCTTTGGTTTGCTCCACAGTCCAAATGCATGCACACAGTATATGTGACTTGGCCATAGTGAGTGAATAAGTGTAGGTGTAAGAGAGAGTATATGGGTGTTTCCCAGTGCTGGGTTGCAGCTGGAAAGGGCAGAGTAACTGGTGATTCATTCCACTGTGGTGCCTCTGATAAATGATTGAGCTGAAGGATAGCGAGTGAGTGTTGTCCATTGTAATGCTGACACTTCAAGCCTTGACAGAATCAGGAGAGCTGTTGAATCCTGGTTGGTGTAGGACCTTTGGATTTTCTGTAAAACAATATTTTAATGTTCAGTACTTTTAACCAATAACCATAAGTCATCAAATAGAATTACAGTTATAATTAATATAATTAAAGTGTGTGTGTGTGTGTGTGTGTGTAAGCGCGCGCGTGTGTGTGTGTGTGTGTGTGTGTGTGTGTGAGCGTGTGTGTGTGTGTGTGTGTTTGTGTTTTGGGGGGATATAGGGTGTAGTTACCTTCTGTGGTTTCTTCTGCTGGTCCAATGAGACTGACGTAGAGCACTTCCTTCTTTCATTCCCTTCTTTTGGGGAATTTTTTTTAAAGATTTTCTGTGTTCTTCACCAAATCTTTCTATGCAGCATCCTTAATGCAAAATATTTTGTTTACTTTTAAGTTCCTTAAAGTCATCCTGAACTCAAGGTTTCAATTGTATACCATACAGTGATGCATTTTTAAGACCGAATGCTCAATAAGAAAAATTATGCGCACAAAGTTGATTAGAAATACAGTGTAGACAGCTGTAAAATATTTTCTGTTCAATCTGCAATTAATTTGTTACAAAATTTCATGAAATTGACATTTCTGAGTGACCTGAATTCAGTAGGTACATTAAATAAAACAATAAAATTAGAACAGGAACAAAACTAAATAACTCTATATCAAATAACATACATCATATTTGGCAGATACTTTTATCCAAAGGGACTTATATTGTCTTTAATCTATACATTTATTAGTATGTAAGCTCTGGAACACCTTTGGCATTGCTAATGCATTGCTTTACCAAACGAGCTATAAGAATTTAACATACACAGATTTTTCGTATCTATTTGGCACACAATGTAACAGTGTTTACTCACAAGCAGTTGCACTCCAATAGGAAGAAACTGCTCCATTAGTTCTGCAAACCCCTCCATAATATGTACTCTGGAATAAAGTGTATTTTATTCGGTTCTTGACTTAAGAGTAACTGGTGTCACATTCCAGGTCCATCACAATCTGAGGTAGGAAGACAGCATTGTAGAGTGTGTAAATTTGAATTTAAATGACAGAATGAATCAACCTTTGACATAAAATAAAATTTATTGAACTGAACTTGCCTTGTGTTAGGTTCCTCAGTCTAGTTCACTTCCTTTTGATCCCATACTTTTGCTTTATTTGCAAGATGATTGATGAGCTCACCACTGAAGTCCTTTCATTTCTAAATTTGTTTTGAAGACATTTCAACAAGGTATCCTGTAGGCAAATTTACACTTTCTTTCAAAACAAATTTTTCTCTGCAAGACATTTTAATAAGCAATGAGCTTAATGTTCTCACTGTATTAAAACAGCACCAATTAGTAACAGAATATTTTTGTGATAAATATATTATTTCAGTACCCAACAACCAAGTCTGAAATATGCATGTTATAAAATACAATACTTTACCAGGTGTGCTTGTTGATGATGTCAAATTATGGATGGGGCATGAGTCCTTCTTTAAGCTGGGATCCTTCCTCTTTACTTGTGTCCTGCAGACCAAGGTTGGGAACTTAATATGGGTCCCATGACTCTTTTCTGTAATCATGAATACAATGTTAAAGTCTTTTATAATATTAATTTAATTTTACTTACCACAATACAGTTTGTTTGGATTTTAAAACAATGATACATACCGAGCACAAGATTTATGATACAGTTCAGTTTCCAGGCTGTTTAAAGACAAATAAGATATACATTAAAATATGAATTTTAAATATAGATATTTAACAAGGTTCAATATTTCAAAATACATTTAGCCTGCATTTTTATGTCCTTCATAAATAACGCCTGATCTTTCATCTATGAAATATTAAAATATGTTTTGGCTTTAAAAGGTTTCAATAATTGAATAATATATTAGCAATCATCATCACATTCTACATGCACATCATTCACATCAATCTACATTGTAAGAGCGCTATAGAAATAAAGATGAATTGATCTGAATTGAATCGTCACGAATTCAGCGCGTGCACGGTGCGGTTACGAGCGCTGCACTGCTACCTTGCGGTTTTAATGCAGACTAGCCGGAATGTCTCAAAAGTGAGCAGTAGTGTCCACTACTTTGCAGAGTTTAGCTCAAACCCTGATAAAACACACACGAACAAGCTAGAAGTGTGCGTTTGTTCAGTGTTGGAGCTAAAAACTGCTGGGAAAAATAGCGGAAATCAGCTCATATCAAATTACCGTTAAAACAACGTGCACTTGCTTATTCACGCACCCTTTCGAAGCTTGCCTTCAAATAACACGGCTGTGTTATTGTTATGGTAGTTTAATTAATATTGACAAACAAATAAAGCGAGATTGTTACTTATTTCTAATACAAAGCAGAACAAATTCAACTTAACGCAGATTTCTGAACCCAAGGGTGATGATCGAGGTCATCAGTAAAGCACAGTTTTTATCCAGATAAACGTTACGGATAAAACCCCGACCTGCAGACTGAAATGGCTTGTCGTGATGATGAAAAGGCATTAGATCAGATTATTGAACTTTCCATTCGTCTGGACAATCTGCTCCGCACTCGGAGATCGTCACTGGCATGCTCATCTCCTCCCATGCAAAATGTTTCGCCCACATCCCAAGTAATGAATGAACCCATGCAACTCGGTCGCACTCAGTTGTCTACGGAAGAATGTGAAAGAAGATTTAAACAAAATCTGTGCCTGTACTGTGGTCATCCGGGTCATGTCAAAGCTCAATGCCCGAGCAAACCAGCTATTTAAACTTTGTCGGTGAGTTCCACTATTCTATCATTTAATAACCAGAGTTTAAATGTACCAATAACCCTCAGTGTGGATGAAGTAATCATACATGCTATAGCTATGGTTGATTCAGGCGCAGCTGGAAATTTCATGGATTACAAATTCGCTCTCAAAAATGCCATACCCTTAATACCTTGTGATTCTCCCCTAGTAGTCACGGCGATAGATGGGCGCCCCCTAGGGGAGGGTAAGGTGAACTACCACACCTCAAAAATCTCCCTCAGAACTGGCTTACTTCATG
This sequence comes from Danio tinwini, assembly GCA_903798205.1. Taxonomy (NCBI): domain Eukaryota; kingdom Metazoa; phylum Chordata; class Actinopteri; order Cypriniformes; family Danionidae; genus Danio; species Danio tinwini. The sequence goes on from CAIGQZ010000690.1 coordinate 17,136,369, forward strand.
AAGAGGAGATCAATTTCTATATCATCCATTCTCCCAAACACGCAGTAATTTTGGGGCTACCGTGGTTACAAATCCATAATCCTCACATTTCTTGGAAAGAGAATGAAATTGAAAGATGGAGTGAGACATGTTTAACTAAATGTTTGAGATCTGTTCCAGTTCAACTTAATGCCATATCAACAACAGTTGAAGTTTCTTCGGACCAAGGCATCCCCTCTTGTTACTCACACTTATCCGAGGCATTCAGCAAACAGAAAGCTACTGAACTACCACCCCATCATAAGTATGACTGTGCTATTGAACTTCTGCCAGGTATGCTGCCCCCTCGTGGGAGAATCTTTCCATTGTCCCAAACTGAAACCGAAACCATGAACTTTTACATCCAAGAAGAGCTTAAGAAAGGATTTATACGGCCCTCCACATCACCAGCTTCTGCCGGTTTCTTCTTTGTGGGAAAAAAAGATGGCGGATTACACCCATGTATCGACTACAGAGGGTTAAATGAGATTGCCGTAAAATATCGCTACCCACTACCTTTGGTCCGAGCAGCACTAGAGCAATTACGATCTGCCAAATACTTCACTAAGTTGGATCTACGCAACACCTACAACTTGATCATAATTAAGCAAGGCCATGAATGGAAAATGGCGTTTTCTACCGCCAATGGCCACTACGAATATTTGGTTATGCCCTTCGGACTAGCAAACAGTCCTTCTGTGTTCCAGGCCTTTGTCAATGAGATATTTCGAGACATGTTGAACAGATGGATAATTATTTACATTGATGATATCCTGATTTATTCAGAATCCTTGGAGGAACATGTCAGCCATGTCAGAGCAGTACTGGAGAGACTGATCAAGAACCAACTATACGCCAAACTAGAGAAATGTGAGTTCCATAAAACCTCTATTTCCTTCTTAGGATACATCATCAGAACCGAGGGAGTGGCGATGGATGAGAAGAAAGTAGACGCTGTGCTCAACTGGCCTAAGCCTAAGACGCTCAAAGAATTACAAAGGTTCTTGGGTTTCTCCTACTTCTATAGACGATTTATCAGAAATTTCAGCACCATAGCATCACCACTTACCACGCTAACCAAGGGCGGTAAATCTCGTCTACAATGGAATGATGCAGCAGAAAATGCATTTGTACAACTCAAGACTCGTTTCGCCACAGCACCCATTCTATGCCACCCTAATCCCAACCTACCATTCATCGTAGAGATCGATGCATCAAAACAGGCATAGGGGCAGTATTATCCCAGAGGCAAGGGGATCCAGCTAAACTCCATCCATGTGCTTTCTTTTCACGCAAACTTAACCCAGCTGAAATGAACTATGATGTGGGCAATCGAGAACTCCTAGCCATGAAGGCCGCCATGGAGGAGTGGAGACATTGGCTGGAGGGAGCTAAACATCCATTTACAGTAATCACCGATCATAAAAACCTGGAGTACATTCGTTCGGCTAAAAGATTAAATCCCAGGCAGGCAAGGTGGGCACTATTTTTCACCCGATTCGATTTCTCAGTTACATACATTCCAGGCTCAAGAAACGTTAAGGCCGATGTTCTATCACGATTATGTGAGGAAGTGGAGGTGGAGGGAGAAAATCAACCCATAATAAAGGATTCTCTCATCGTGGCACCCATAGTCTGGGACATTGAGACAGAAATCTCACAAGCCTTAACACAACACCCCGCACCCGAGAATTGTCCAGAGGGAAAAATTTTTGTCCCTTCCTCTTTAAGAGAAAAACTTATTCAAGAGATCCACTCCAATCCCAGCTCTGGTCATCCCGGAATTACGGGCACCGTCGACTTAATCAAAGATCGTTACTGGTGGCCCACCTTACAAAGAGATGCCATAAGCGTTATCAATAAATGCACCCTCTGTAACATGCATAAACATTCACGTCATCGTCCAGCTGGTCTACTGCAACCACTACCCATTCCCCGTCGACCCTGGTCTCACATAGCCATTGATTTCATTACGGATCTTCCTCCTTCTCAGGGCAACACCACCATTCTCACGGTAATAGATAGATTTTCCAAGGCATGTAGACTCATACCCATAACCAAACTACCCACCGCCTTGGAGACAGCGGAACTATTGTGCAACTACGTATTCAGGTTTTACGGTATTCCAGAAGATATTGTATCTGATCATGGTCCCCAGTTCACCTCCAGAGTATGGTCCGCCTTCTTCAAAAACCTCAATATTAACATCAGTTTAACCTCTGGATATCACCCACAGTCCAACGGACAGACGGAACGATTAAACCAAGAAATAACTCGCTTCCTACGTAGCAACCGGCTTAACCCCTTTTTCAGTGTGTACTAGGCTTCCAACCACCACTGTTCCCCTGGTCAGGGGCACCCACAGAGCTCCCAGCAATCAACGACTGGTTTCAACGCAGCGAAATCATCTGGAACTCTGCTTATACCCATCTTTCACATGGCATAAGGCGTTTCAAAGAACAGGCGGGTCGCCATCGCCGTCCCAACCCAGCATACTCACCAGGGCAGTGGGTTTGGCTATCTACACGTGAACTCCGACTCAGACTCCCATGCAAAAAACTCAGCCCTAGGTACATGGGACCTTTCAAAATAGAAAGACAAATATCTCCTGTGTCTTACTGTCTGACTCTGCCTAACCACTATCGTATTTCTCCTACATTTCATGCATCCTTGCTCAAGCCCGCTGTTGGTCCAGCTGAGGTGGAGAGGGAGTTGGCAGCCGGTGAACAGGGCCCACCACCCATCATCATAGACGGCGAGGAGGCATATTGAGTGCATGACATCCTGAGCTCCAGATGCCGGGGCGGGAATCTACAATATCTGATAGATTGGGAAGGGTATGGTCCGGAGGAACGATCTTGGATCAACAGAGCAGACATTCTTGACCCTTCGTTACTGAGAGACTTTCATCTACGACACCTGGAAATGCCGGCCCCTCGTCCCCGTGGAAGACCCCGGCGTCGCCTACCTCCTCACGTTAGGAGCCGCTCGCAGGACGGGGGCTCTGTCGCCAACTCGGTTCCAGTCATTTCCCTCACTGGCCAGCAGAGGTCTCCCTCACCAGAGTACTAACACTACATCCCCCATAATCCTCCTCGGTCAGCTGATTATGCTGCACCTGACTCTCATCACTCACACACACATATAAGCAGCATTCACCCTCACTTCTTTTGCGAAGTCTTGTTCTGCCCTGCTGACATTTCTGAGCGTTTCTACTACTCCTCGTTTGACTTGCTGTTGCTAACCCGGACTGTCTTGATTCTGTATTGCCTGCCGCCTGCCCCTGATCCTTGCCTGTTAGAACGACCAACGATTGTGTTTTGCCCACTTTCCTATCTGGAAGCCCTGTTATTCATGTGAGTTCAGTCATCAGTATTTACTGTGTGTTTCTGATTCGACTGTGTCTAATAAACGTGCTGCAAATGGATCCCTCGTTGTCTGAGTCCCCATTACAGTCTTCCACTACAGCCCTGACTCTTTCTTCAGTAGGCCCAATCCCTTTCTGTGTCAGCAGGATTCCCATGAAGTTTAAGCGATCTATGCAAAACTGACATTTTTCAGGATTTAACGTCAGTCTGCATTTTCTTATGTGCTTCATGAAGGCATGTACGCATTGGCTGTGTGTTTTTTGGTCCTGAGCATGCACAAATATATAATCCGAGATGTTTTCAACTCCCTCTATTCCAGTAAGTGCAGCAGCTATCTCATGTTGATATTGCTCACTTGCAGATGATACTCCAAAAATGAGAGGCTTATATCTGTATACTCCATTGTGAACTGCAAAAGTTGTGATCTGCCGAGATTCTGGTGTCAGGTCTAACTGATGATAACCCCATTTGCTGAAAACTATTGATCCGTTCATACTTTGTAGACGTTCATCGACTGTAGGAATGGGGTATCGTTCTCTGATAATTGCTCGATTGGCCTGCTGCATGTCAAGACAAAGTCTGATTTCAGAATTAGCTTTTGGCACGATTACAACAGAATTAACCCATGGAGTAGGTCTATTTACTTCTTCCATAATGTCCATTTCTAGGGGCTTTTTATTTTATTCTCCACAGAACCTCTTAGATTAAATGGTATCCTTCTTAAGGGTTGGGCTACTGGCTGGACTGTTTGATCTATGTACAGACAGATTTGCTTCATTTTCAGCTTACCGACTCCCTGAAACACCTCTGGGTATTGTGACTGAAGTGATTGTTTGAGGTCTGTTACCGCTACAATGTCTGTGCCAATTTTGAGTACTCCAAGCTTCATGGCTGTCCCTTTCCCTAGCAGAGGTTCACCAGTTCCTTCTATGACAATAAACTCAGCATGTACCATCCGACTGCCTATTGTTACATCACATTTAAATGCTTCCTTGACTGGCAAAGGCTGATCAGATGAGTAAGAGAACATTTTTTTTTTGTATCTGGGATGTACAAATGACATATAGTTTTCTCTGATTTCAGTTTCTCCCACATTTTCTCATCTATAATATTGCTGGATGCACCTGAATCTACCAGCATCCTCAGATGAACATTTTCCAAGCAGACATGTAGTCTATCTGTATCCTTGCCATCATTTTGAATGACAAATGCATATTCAGTATGTCCTACCACTTGATTAACTTTCTGCTTCACATTTTTAGTTTTGCATATTTTTGAAAGTGATCTCAGCCTTTGCACTTATGGCAAATTTGACCTCGAGCAGGACACTTTAAATCTTTTCCAAAATGGTCTGTCTGTAACATCTGTAACACTGTTTATTCAACTTACTGCTTTACTTGGTGTTTACCTTGACATTTTCCCCTTGTATATTTTCCTCCTTTTTTCCAGACTCGATTTACAGTTTCTGTAACGGTATCAGATTTTGATGCATCACTCACTGATGACGTAGACATCTGTTCCTTTATTCGTTCACAGAGATCGGCAACTTCCGACGCTAGATCAAGTATGAGATTTGGTCCTTCCTCCAAAAGTTTACGCCGCACATATGATGAACATTTTCCAAGCAGACATGTAGTCTATCTGTATCCTTGCCATCATTTTGAATGACAAATGCATATTCAGTATGTCCTACCACTTGATTAACTTTCTGCTTCACATTTTTAGTTTTGCATATTTTTGAAAGTGATCTCGTCCTTTGCACTTATGGCAAATTTGACCTCGAGCAGGACACTTTAAATCTTTTCCAAAATGGTCTGTCTGTTACATCTGTAACACTGTTTATTCAACTTACTGCTTTACTTGGTGTTTACCTTGACATTTTCCCCTTGTATATTTTCCTCCTTTTTTCCAGACTCGATTTACAGTTTCTGTAACGGTATCAGATTTTGATGCATCACTCACTGATGACGTAGACATCTGTTCCTTTATTCGTTCACAGAGATCGGCAACTTCCGACGCTAGATCAAGTATGAGATTTGGTCCTTCCTCCAAAAGTTTACGCCGCACATATGTTGATAAGCCTCTGCCTACAATGGCATCCTGAAGCTGATTATTTAGGTCATCTGCAAATGCAGTCTCTCGCCGCCTGTTTAAAGGCCGGTTCACACTGTGAGATTTTTTATAATCCTGAACGATTGTAGCATGTCAGACTGCACAAACATGGCTCTCATGTCACACTGTATGATCTCAGCCGTCATAAAGTCAGACTGGACGACAATAAAGATGCACCAAACATGGAAAAAACGCCCCTGGAGTTTGATGTCATCCACCTGCGACACTTTCACTATCCGGCGTTCTAAAATGATTCCTCACAGCAAATGTAAACAAACTGTAGCAGCAATTTTGCACACAGCGTGTCTCAATAATAAAACCAGGAAGAAAATAAACTTTTGACATTTTCCCGCGTTCATTTAAATTGTTGCATGAATCGCGTCATCAAATTCCGAGCTCCTATTGGTTCTTGGATTGACGCTCAATGCAGCTGTTGTCACACTCCAGGAAAGTGTCTGAAATCTTCTGACACTGCCAGAACTTCATCAAAGAGAAAATCTGATCGCAACGGGCACAAAGCGGCTGTCTGTGAACATGTCAAACCAGCGATCAAAGATCACAGATTTTAGCCCAGGATTACAGGAATTTTTTAGGATTTCCCAAATTTGTCTCAGATGACAAGATCGCGGCTGAAATCTCACAATGTGAGCAGGGCGTAAACTGCTGAACAGTCTCACTAACGTTTTACAGTATTTACTCATGGCACAAAGTATGCATTTAAAGCTGTAACTGCCGCATTAAAGTCATCTGCATTTCCCGTATTTGGCAGCATGGAAAATATATCTTGAACATCAGGTCCCACGTGATGCAAAAGAAGAGCTCTCCGTTGTTGACGAACCATCTGCATAAAGTTCAAATGATGTTAGCCATCTTGGCCCAAGAGTCGCGGGATCTTTGTAGCACTCAAATGCAGAAATACCTGACTTTTTTCATGGCATGTATTCAGTGCTCATAATGTCTCGGTTATGTATGTGTGTCATAATCAAATCAAACGCCTATACTCTAATCCTATAGCTCAGGTTAACACTAATAGAATGTTACCAAATAGATTTTCAGTAAGCAGGGGCTGTCAAGGCTGTCCTCTTTCACCTCTGTTATTCTCTCTGGTTATTGAACCACTGGCTATTGCTGTGAGAACTAAAAGTAGTATACATGGAATTAAAATAGGTCTAGAGGAATATTGTATATCTCTTTATGCAGACAATGTTTTATTGTATCTTAAACTCCCTGACACCTCTACCAATGTAATCCTTACAGTAATTGAAAAATCTAGTAATTTTTCAGGGTACAAGATTAATTTGGATAAAACCCAAGCTTTGTATATGCATGCTCGCTCTGAATTCATTTCAAAATCACCCTTTCACCTTACACTTTCTGAATTTCAGTATTTAGGAATTCATATTACTCTTAATTTGGAAGTCCTCTTTGTCACGGTTGTGGATCTTTCTGTTTTTCTTGCATGTGTGTGTGTGTTGGGGGGGGGGGGGTCGTGGGTGTGTCTTGTTTGGGTTCTTCACCGCGTGGTGTGTGTTTGTGTTTACATTCATCAGCTGGGTGGTCACGTGTTTTGTCACTACTCACAACACAGCTGTTTGCTATCAGTCACAGCTGTTGCGCGTTCCGTGCGATATATATGTTCAGTGTTTTGTAGATAGCGTTATCAGTCCATTGTATTGTTCACTCCTGTGTCTGCTCCTGTTAGACGCTACGTTAGACGCTCTCGCGTTTCTGGTGGAGAGTTGTTACTACTGCCTGCTCTGATGACAACATTTTCTGTGAGAGACTTCATCCCAATCTGCTACTCTGATGAACTTTTCCGCTGGTAAGCGTGTCGATTTCTTTGAGAGTTGCTACCTAGCGCTACCTTCCCCTTCCCTCGATATCTGGTGAGATATCAGTGATAGACTTCTATCTGGCGCTATTTCTCGGATGAACTTTTATCATTGTGGAGCGTGTTTTATTCCCGGTGTGAACACCCTTGCTCAACATTATATCTGGTGAGATCATACCAGTTGTGACTCTTCACAATAAGAAAATAAATAAATCATCTTGTTTTCACTTGCATTTGGGTCTCCTGTGTATATCCCTGTGACACTCTTTAAAGCCAATTATCCTCCTTTAATTACAAAAAATAATCAGAATTTATCACATTGGTCGATTCTTCCAAATTCTTTTATTGTCAGAATCAATGTTATAAAAATGAACATCCTTCTGAGATTAAACTTCCTATTCCACAATCTGCCATGTTACTTAGATACAAAAATGTTTAAGAGGATTAATTCCTCAATTTCAAGGTATGTTTGAAATCACAAAAAAAACAGGCTTAAGCTTTCACTGTTGATGAAACCAAGGGGGTTGAGTGGGGTTTCACTTCCCAATTTCCAATTATACTTTTGGGCTGCATAAATCAAGCACATGTTAAATTGGTTTATTTACAGATTTGATTCATGATGGGTTGAGATTGAATCCACAAGATGCTTTCCTAGACTCTTATGCTCCTTACCATTTATTCATAATATACAAAAGATTCAACATCTGACTAGTGTTTTTATGGTAACAAATACTCTTTTGGTGTGGCAGGATGTTAAGAAATATTTATCCATCCCAAATAAGTTCAATAAGTCACCTATTACGTTTAATCCTGATTTTCCTACTACAATACAGAATATTGGCCTTTTGACTTGGAGATCAAGAGGAGTGTCGGAATTGAGTCACCTATTCGATGATGACCAAATAAAATCATTTGAGGAGTTAAGACAGGAATTTAGTCTTCCCAGTAAAGACTTTTACAAATTCCTGCAAATTCGATGCTTTTTAGAGCTACAGTTAAAAGAAGCTGATATACAATTTGATTTTACTAAAATAGAAAAACAGCTTTTTTTCTTCATGTACGCTTTAAACAAAAAGATCTCTGAATTATATACATTGCTGTCTAATACTGGCCCTTCAAACTTTGATTCTTTAAGGGCAATATGGGAAAAAGATTTGAGGTCTAGATTTAGTGATGAGGAGTGGCTATCTGCCTGCCCAAATATCTATCCCAAAAGTACTTCAATTTTGCTTCATGTGCAAAATTACAAATGTATTCACAGGATTTATCTAACCCCAGTCTGCCTCCATAAAATATTTCCCAATTGTTCCCAGCTATGTTTTAAATGTAAGTTAGACATTGGCACAGTGATGCATGTTTTTTGGGACTGTGATAAAATCAAAATAGACTGGAAAGAGATCCACAAAATGATTCAAAATATAATTGGAAAGATTTTTGCTTTGTCCGCAAAAGTTTATCTTCTGAATTGTACATCGGAACTATGTCTTGATCATGACAAAGAATGTGTATTGACTTTTTTGTATATACTTGGCCAAAAAATGTATATTATTACTATGGTCAACTGCCCAGATAGAGTCAGGCAATCAGGAATCAGACTCATACAACTGGAAAATTTGACCTATGATCTACATCAAAGATCTAAGGTGTTTTGGCGCATTTGGTCAACCCAGAACAACACAAAACACTCTACTGAAATATTACCTCCCAAAAACAACATAAAATAAAGGAAAAGAAAGAGATCATTAGAACTTTGAGCTGCATAATATATTCATGTTGAAATGCATGCTGGGATTTTTGACTTACGCTGGCACCCAGCATGCATTGCAACATGAATGAATTAAGCAGTTTTTTTTTAGCAACCATATGGAACCATGAGGTTCATATCCTGATTCTTAATATCTGTGTGTCATAATGTGCAGCTGGAGATCTCAAGGAGATCTCTCAATGGAGATACCATACTGCCATATTGTTTGAATTCGTTCTACCCGACCACTTAATTTTGTGTATATGAATTGTTCCTATTATAACTATTAGTTGAATAATATCAGTTTTATCCTTTTTTCTATATTGTAATAATTCACATGTATCATTATATCAGACTCACCCAATTTAACAGCTGTATCAAGTTTCCTTGTTTCCCTTTATCAATCCGGGCTCACCACAGTGGAATGAACCGCCAAATTATCCAGCACATGTTTTTACGCAGCGGATGCCCTTCCAGCTGCAACCATCCTCTGGGAAACATCCATACACACTCATTCACACTCACACACTAGGGACAATTTAGCCTCCCCAATTCACCTGTAATGCATGTCTTTGGACTATGAGGGAAACACCCGGAGGAAACCCACAGGAACACAGGGAGAACATGCAAACTCCACACAGAAACGCCAACTGACCCAGTCGAGGCTCGAACCAGCGACCTTCTTGCTGTGAGGTGACAGCACGGCCTGCTGCGCCACTGCGTCACCTTTCCTTGTCATAAAAATTCTCAATATCAGTCCAAAATATCTCTGTATAAATGCAATGAAAAAATCTATGAAAATTTGTTTATTTCTCTTTCCAAAAAAATTCAGGAGTCAATATTTCATGTAAAACGTTCCAACACGTTTCACTGGATAAATTCTATGCAATATTTTATAGGAAACTTCCATTACTTTGTTATTAACAAAGAATTTGTCAACCATTCTCCAAGCCTAATGCCAATTTAAGTCTTCAAATATTGATGAGCAAAAAAACTGTTACTATTTATTCAGTATCTAAAGGATTTATTTGAAATGTTTTGTTTTTTAAAATATGAATATTTCCATTAAATATTGTATTACTTTTAGCATTCAAATGAAGGTTTTCACTGCATTAATTTCTAAGAAGACGTAATACCTTATAAGAGCATCCATTACATTTGCATATTCTCTGGGTCTAATTGGAATTTTATATTTGTCAAGAAACTCTGTATGAAAATATGTCTTCATTAACTGGCTAACCAAAAATTGTATTCTTTTCAAACCAATCCTTGAAAAAATTGATTTATGTTTATATAAAATGTCTCTGCTATTCCAAATATAATATCTTCTAGATGAAAAGTTATGTTTATAGGCCAATGTCCATGCCATGGAGTTTTGTCAACCCAATAATTACATTTGAATAAAAACTCAAAACCACCAACTGACTTAAACAAGACATTTGAGGATTATTACAAATACTGTCTTTCTTTTTGAAATATTGTGTAATCCAATTGACTTTAATAGATTATTTAGGGTTTCATCATTCAAAACTTTTGAATCACATAGTAGCTCTTTTCGTAAATAATGTGATTGTCTTTTCCAAATAAAATCAGAAAGTATAAATCATAACCTCGTCTCTGGGAATAAAAAAAATCTATTCTAAATGTAACTGGAAAACAATGTACGGATACAACTAAAGTGATATGCAAAGATCATTTAAGAAATCTTTTGGGTAAATGTATATTAATTTCATGACAGCATGGTAGCTCAGTGGTTAGCATTGTCGCCTCACAGCAAGAAGGTCACTGGTTTGAGTGACACATGTGCTATAGGGGAATTGGTGAACTAAATTGGTTGTAGTGCATCAGTGTGTGTTTTCCAGTACTGGGTTGCGGCTGGAAGGGCATCCACTGTGTAAAACGTATGCCAGAACAGTTGGTAGTTCATTCCGCTGTGCAGGCTGTTACCCCTGCCATAAAATGCAACCCCTTTGAAATGTGCATCTATTAACTTAAATTGATACATTTTTTTATAATATTATAAATATATACAATTATGGCCTTTGGTTTTCATGTAGGATGAGAATCCCAATGAAAGTCTAAGAAAGGCAGGCCTGGATTAAGAATTCAGAGGCCCCTGGGCACAATGTCTTCTAGACCCCTTACCTGCCGCACCCCTATAGTTGAATTAAAAAATAAGATTATTAAAATATATATATTTAATTTATTTATAATGTACACATGTATTGACATGTGTATGTATGTATGGAGTGAATCATGTGTGTACATGTATAAAGTGTATATCTATAGAGTGTATCATGTGTGTATATGTATGGAGTGTATATCTATAGAGTTTGTGTGTGTATATGTATGGAGTGTATCATGTGTGCACCTGTATGGAGTGTGTGTATATGTATAGAGTATATCGTGTGCATATCTATAGAGTGTATCTTGTGTGTGTATATTTGTATGGAGGGTATCGTGTGTGTGTGTATATGTGTGGAGTGTATATATATAAAGTGTATCATGTGTGTGTATATGTATAGAGTGTATATCTATAGAGTGTATCGTGTGTGTATATGCATGGAGTATATCGTGTGTGCATATGTATAGTGTATATCTATGGAATGTATCATGT
>CAIGQZ010000690.1:17148068-17183326 GCA_903798205.1 Danio tinwini
TATCGTGTGTGCATATGTATAGTGTATATCTATGGAATGTATCATGTGTGCATATATATGGAGTGTATCATGTGTGTATATGTAAAGAGTGTATTGTGTGCATATCTATAGAGTGTATTGTGTGTATATGTATAGAGTGTATCATGTGTGTCTATATGTATGGAGTGTTTTATATGTATGGAGTGTATCATGTGTGTATTTGTATAGAGTGTATATCTATAGTGTACCATGTGTGCATATGTGTATAGAGTGTATCGTGTGTGTATATGTATAGAGTGTATCATGTGTGTATATGTCTAGAGAGTGTATCGTGTGCATATGTATGGAATGTATCATGTGTGTATATCTATAGAGAGTATCATGTGTGTATATGTATAGAGAGTGTATTGTGTATGTGTATATAGAGTGAATCATGTGTGCATATGTATGGAGTGCATCGTGTTGTATGTATGGAGTGTATATCTATAGACAGTATGTTGTGTATATGTATAGAGAGTATTGTGTGTGTATATGTATAGAGTGTATATCTATAGAGTGTATATGTATAGAGTGTATGGGGTGTATATATATATAGAGTGTATATGTATAGAGAGTATCGTGTGTGTATATGTATGAAGCATGTATGTATTCGTTTATAAGGGACCATCAATTCCCTGTAGCTCAGTAGTTAGGTGATTCAACTTTCACGCCAGAGACCCAGGTTCTATCCTAGACCCTGACATGTGTGTATATGTATAGAGTGTATATCTATAGACTGTATCATGTGTGCATATGTATGTATGTATTCTTTATAAGGGACCATCAATTCCCTGTAGCTCAGTAGTTAGGTGATTTACCTTTCATGCTAGAGACCCAGGTTCTATCCCAGACCCTGACATGTTTGTATGTGTACAGTGTGTATATTTCTATAGAGTGTATCATGCGTGCATATGTATAGAGTGTATCATGTGTGTATATGAATGGAGTGTATATCTATAGAGTGTATTGTGTGCATATGTAGAGTGTATATCTATAGAGTGTATTGTGTGTATATGTATAGAGTTTATCATTTGTGTGTATATGTATGGAGTGTATCATGTTTGTATATATGTATAGAGTGTTTATCTATAGAGTGTATCATGTGTTTATATCTATAGAGTGTGTCATGTATGTATATGTATAGTGTGTCGTGTGCATATCTATAGTGTATCGTGTGTGTGTATATGTATAGAGTGTTTATCTATAGAGTGTGTCATGTGTGCATATGTATAGAGTGTATATCTATAGAGTGTATCGTGTGTATATTGTCGCAGGAGAGGGACCACACAACAAGGTTTTAAACAAAAAGTATCCCCGGAGGGTGGATTTATTAAGGATAACAGAAAGGTGTTGAATAAAGGTGCTCCGTGAGTGCAGTTTGTGTGTGTGTCTTCTCCTTTCTCCTAGCTCGTGCCTTTCTTCTAGGCGGTGGCTTTATGTGCAGTTCAGCCCTCTCTGAGAATCTGGTTCAGGAGGTTCGGTGCTTCCTGCGTGAAGTGCTCAGAGGTCTCAGGTGCTGTCTGTAAGTGAGAGAGAGAAAGAGAGAGACGTTAGCTGCTGCTCACGAGGGAGATCAAGCTCAAACTGAAGCCGTCTCTCCTCTCTCTTATGTGGTGGGGCTGACGAGGCGCAGGTGTCGCTGCTCTCATCCTGATTGCGCCTGCCAGCTGCCCGTGATTTGTGCCAGGACCTCGATGAATGGGATAGACCTCCGTCACAATATGTATAGAGTGTATCATGTGTGTGTATATGTATGGAAGGTATCATGTATGTATATGTATAGAGTGTATATCTATAGAGTGTATCATGTGTGCATATGTATGGAGTGAATCATGTGTGTGTATATGTATAGTGTTTATCTATAGAATGTATCATGTGTGCATATATATAGAGTGTATCGTGTGTGTATATGTATAGAGTGTATTATGTGTGTGTATATGTATGGAGTGTATCATGTCCTTTTGCTCGCAGGAGTGCATCAATTCCCAGTGGTTCGGTAACTCACCTTTTACACCAGAGAACCAGGTTCTATCCCAGACCCTGACATGTGTGCATATGTATAGAGTGTATGTCTATAGAGTGTATCATGTGTGCATATGTATAGAGTGTATATCTATAGAGTGTATCATGTGTGCATATGTATCGTGTGTGCTTATGTATAGAGTGTATATCTATAGAGTGTATATGAATAGAGTGTAAAATGTGTGTATATGTATTGGTATGGAGTGTGTTACGGTCTCTAATTTAAATACAACTCGTGAACCAAACATAAATAAACAACAGCCAAAGTGATCCAGCTAGATTATTTATTAACATAACATAACCAGCAAAACAATCCAAAATGACAAGAGATGGGGAACTCAACAACATAATAAATAACAACAAAACAAACCTAAAGCAGGTTGGAGCTTCCCACTCCAAACTAATATCAAAAGGAAAGCATAAAGGAGAACACAACAATAAAGCCGTCAAAAACTGTGGTGGCATGGAGGAATGAGGGATCGCGAGAAGTCCGCTTCCGTCTGTTTTAAAGACCTGACGCTACCAAATCAACCAATAGAAAAATGAAAAGGGAAAAAGACAAACAAAATCAATTGAAAGTAATAGTTAAAGGCAGGCGTGAACGCCACACGCAACACTTCCACCCCCAAAATGGTAACTGGTAAATGAAACAAAAATACACAAATAAAACACCACCCATCACCATATGGTAATACGTGACATTACATCTGGCACATTATCTTTACCAGCAACATGTTTCATTTCCAAGTTAAAAGCTTGGACAAACAAAACCCATCTCATCAATGGTTGGTTAGAATTATGCATTTTATGAATAAAGATGAGAGGGTTGTGATCAGTGTAGACAGTAATTGGATAAGATGAATATCCAATATAAATTTCAAAGTTGTTGAGGGCAAAAACTAGCACCAGAGCTTCCTTTTCAATTGTAGAATATGCTTTTTGATGTTTTTGGAATTTTTTTGAAAAGTAGCACACTGGGTGCTCAACTCCATCAAGCCCATCCTGCAATAGCACATCGCCTGCCCCCGCATCGCTAGCATCAACAGCCAATTTGAATGTATGGTCGTACACTGGAGCACCCAAGATGGGTGCATGCATTAAAAGGGATTTAAGTGCCTCAAAAGAATGTTGACCTTCCGGTGTCCATTTAAAAACCGACTTCGGACTTAATAGGTCTGTGAGAGGAGAAACTACTGTCGAAAAGTTTTTACAAAGACTATGATAATATACCACCATTCCCAGAAAGCGCTGTAATTCGCGACGCGTGGAAGGAACTGGAAATGACGTGATAGCCTCAATCTTGGCATGTACTGGTTTTACCATGCCACTGCCCACAATCTTACCCAAGTAGACTATCGTTGCTTTTGCAAAATCACATTTGGCCAAATTGACTGTTAAATTGGCTTCAGTCAATTTCTTAAAAACCTTTGTTAACTGATGGATGTGTTCTAGCCACGTTGTTGAATAAATAACGATGTCATCTAGAATCACCTCACATCCTGGCACTGCCCCCAACACGCAGTTAACTAACCGCTGAAATGTCACAGGTGCATTGCATACTCCAAAAGGCATTACTGTATACTGTAAAAAGGCATCAGGTGTAACAAATGCTAGGATTTCCTTCGCACGTTGTGTTAATGACACCTGCCAATAACCTTTAAGGAGGTCTAACTTTGTCACAAATACAGCCGACCCCACACGGTCAACACAGTCTTCCATACGAGGAAGAGGGTGACAGTCAGGTTTTGTGACACTGTTAACTCTTCTAAAGTCTGTACAGAAACGATCAGATCCATCAGACTTTATTGCTAAAAGACAGGGCGAGCTCCAGGAGCTAATACTAGGTTCTGCAATACCATGAGTCAACATGTAATTGACTTGATTTTGTAGTCGCTGACATTTCACAGGGTTAAAGTGGTATGGATGTTGTTTAATCACAGCGTTAGCACCAACATCAATATGATGCAGCACATGAGTCTGGGATGGAACATCTGAAAACAGGGAAGCATGACACTTATTTAATCAGAAGTCAGAAAGATGCAAAAAAACAAGAGTCAAGATTAGCCAATTATGTTATGTTCCCTAATTTAAATACGACTCGTGAATCAAACATAAATAAACAACAGCCAAAGTGCTCCAGCTAGATTATTTATTAACATAACATAACCAGCAAAACAATCCAAAATGACAAGAGATGGAGGAGCCCAACAACATATTAAATAACAACCAAACAAACCTAAAGCAGGTTGGAGCTCCCCACTCCAAACAAATATCAAAAGAAAAGCATAAAGGAGAACACAACAATAAAGCCGTCAAAAACTGTGGTGGCGTGGAGGACTGAGGGATCGCGAGAAGTCCGCTTCTTTCTGTTTTAAAGGCCTGATGCCACCAAATCAACCAATAGAAAACCTTTTTTCAATTACATAAGGTCCACTAAACCTCGCTTGAAGACTACAGCCAGGAATAGGTAAGAATACCAAAATTTTGTCTCCAGGCTTAAACTGTCAGTCCATACTGTTCTTATCAAACCAGTTTTTCATCCTGGATTGAGCAACTGATAAATTCTGTTTAGCCAGGTCACATGCACAATGTAGCTTGTGCCGAAAAGAGCTAACATAATCCAGCACATTTTTGGTTCAGATTCATTCAACCAATTGTCTCGCAGTAATTTCAAAGGGCCATGGACATTATGTGCAAACACCAAGTCTGCTGGACTGAAGCCAGTAGATTCCTGTACAACTTCTCGAGCTCCAAACAAAAGCAAATGCACACCCTCATCCCAATCTTTTTCAAATTCCAGGCAATATGCATGAAGCATTGATTTAAGAGTCTAATGAAATCTCTCTAATGTACCCTGGCTTTCAGGATGGTAAGCACTTGAAAAGTGGTGGGTGATTTTCAGCTGATTGGTGACCTGTTTAAAAACACTAGACATCAAATTTGTCCCTGGTCCTTTGAATTACTTTGGGAAGCCCAAACAGTGAGAAGAACTTGGTCAATGCTTTTACTACTGAAGTGGCCGTAATTTTGCGCATAGGTATGGCCTTAGGGAAACGTGTTAAAGCGCACATAATGGTCAACAAAAATTTATTGGCAGATTTGGTACGAGGCAATGGGCCTACACAGTCCACAACGACATGATCAAATGGTGAGTTTACAGCTGGGATAGGATACAAAGGGTAAGGTGGAATCGGTGGATTTGACTTTCCAGCTATTTGACAAGAATGACATATTTTACAATGCCACTTAACATCCCGTTTTAGACCTGGCCAAAACAAATTACGCAAAATACGGTCATAGGTTTTGGTGACACCCAAATGACCAGCTAAGAGATTGTCGTGTGCTAAACTAAGTATCTCACCTCGAATCGTTTTGGGAACAACCATTTGTGTTACAGTGCTCCAATCATCATGCATAGATGCAGAAGATGGTGTCCATTTGCGCATCAAAATATATTTTTTGACAAAATAACCAGACACACTGTGTATAAGCTTCTCTTCCAGGATAGCCAATTCATATAGAGAAACGAGTGAATCATCACTCTTCTGTTCAGAAATTAGATGTTCTTTTGACATACGAACCCCACTAAAGCTCTCAGACAGTTCATAAGGTTCTAGCACAGTGTCAGCTGAAGAGTTTTCACATTTTTCATTTAACCCTATAAAATCAGAGACTTAAGGTGGAGAACTCGCAACAGGGCCATTATCAAAGTCTAATTTAAGTTCTCGGTCAAGATCTAACATAGAACTATCCTCTAAACCATCAGAGTTTACCAAGTTAGCTTTAGCCATTGGCCGAGTGACAGCACATACAGGAAACACTGTTGGATACTTCACCCACAGTTCATATGGGCCTTTAGATACAAAGGGCACAGCAGTAACTTTAGGATTCACTACGATTTTGCCCCCAGCCAGATCATTCCCCAAGAGAAAATCCACTCCTTTTATTGGAAAAGCTGCACATGTCGCTACTGCTACTGGACCAGACACCAGATCTGACTCAAGCTGGAGAGAATGCATTGGCAGGTTAACAAGTTTCATTCCAAATCCCTAAACAATCTCATTGTAATTTAATAAAGTTTTTTTTTAAAGAGGCAACACATTTTGTGGAATGATAGATCTAGAAGCAGCAGTACCACGCAAGATGGTTACAGGAACTTTTACATCACTGTCTGACAAGGAAACAACTCTCTTCATAATAAATGGTAAGTAAATCTCCAAATCAACACACCCAGACTGAATTAGATTTGATGTTGAGACTTTTTCTACCAGGGCAACAGTTTTAGGCTTCTTTTTATTCAACAGCTGTTGATCAAATGACCACGTTTTTTGCAATAACCACATACTCACCTTGGCTTACCTGCATCTTTAGCACTGTGCTCAGTGTGAAAGTGCGTGACAGGACTACACTGCAACGTAGAGAAAGGTGGCTTTTCAAAGCTCTATCTGTGAATCACATATTCATCAGCTAACACCGCAGCATCTACTACATTTATTTATTTTATTTCATAATTTTTAAACAGGAAAAGATTAAGATAATCGGGCCTGACTCCGCATGAATGCTGTTTTTCAGCAGGTTCCTGCTCTGCAGAACATAGAAACATACAGACACAGCATCCATCAACACATGAGAACAATACAAACAATTACCAAACATACAAAATAGAGGGAAGCAGGCTACTAACTCAGTGGCTACAGCGATAGTTCACCATCAGATGATGAGCATGGGATTTTTTAAAATGTCTTAATGTTGGTATTGTTTTTAGATGTTGTGGGATCTCATTTCAGGCTTTTGTGAATACATAAAAGAAAGATCTCTGTCCATAACAGTTTTTAAAAGCAGGTATCGGCAAACATCCATTTGTTGCAGATCTGGTGGAGCGATCAGTCCTTGTGTTAAGTTTTGGTATCAAAGCACAAAGGGCTGCTGAGGTAGCACTATTAAAAATTTTATAATACAGTTTAATCCCTGTGTTCATAATGTAATTTTGAAATGATAAAGCATTAGAGAGTGATAGAGCAAACAGTGATATGTCCATCCAGAAAGTCTATTGTGGATCTTAAACGCCCTATTGTACAATCTAGCTATTGGCTCTAAGATATCATTTGTTGTGAGAGACCAAACAGGCAAACAGTAAGACAAGGTAGACAAGATTATGGCATGAAGATAAGTTTCAGAAACAGAAAATATTTGTTCTAATTTTCCCATAAACAAATAGCTTTTGTTTCAATTTTTTAAAAACATTTTGAGCATGGGCACAATAAGTGAGATGTTGAAATATTGATATGTGGATACAATGGAAAGTTTTTGATTTGAGAAAATGATAGGATAGGATATGGACAATTAGTGAACATTAGTGACTTTCTGTTCATTTAAGTATGTTGTGATTTTGTCTGGTAGACAATTTTTGAATTTCTCCATTAGAATTAAATCACGAAGCTGTTCTAAATTTTTCACTTCTTGTGCAGAACACCAACGATCAAAAAGTACAGTTTTTTATTGACCAAATTCAACATAAGTTTGGCTTCAGCTTTTTTATAGCGCTTTAATCTTTTGCCTATAGGCCTCAGGTACTAATTCATAGGACCTTAAAACAGCAGATTTCACCTGATCATATTTTAAACTTAATTCAGGTGAAAGAGAAACATATGCCTCCTGGGCTTTTCCTGTGAATACACATTGCAAAAGAAGAGTCCATACCTCTTTAGGCCATTTTAATGTCGTAGCCACTTGCTCAAAAAGTACAAAATATCTGTCCATATCTATCTCTGCATTTATTAAGGTCAAAGTCTGTTTCCGTATCAAAATCCCTTGACTGCCTAGAAAAACAAGCAGATTCACGTCTTCCAGCTTCCTGTATCTCAAATTTACGCAGCTCAAATTCATGCTTTAGCTCTTTTTCCTTGAGCTCTAATCGCCATATTTCTACTTGTAACTCAAGTTTGCGCAATTCAGAATCAAGACTGCACATTAGCACGTGAAGTGACAGCATTGGAAGGAGGAAGGATACTCATGTCAGATAAGGCTGTATGCAACTCATTTAATTTTCTGTCTTTTCTCTTGTTTAGAGATGGGTACATCAAAGTAAGCAGCAATAGAGAACAGATTATTTTTAGTACACTGTTCAAGTTTTTCTATGTTCGGATGAGCAACAAATTCCTCTAAAGTAAACTCCATAATAAGATTGAAAAACACGCAGTCAAAGAATTAAAAACAAATAGGCCTACGAAAAAAAAAATCAAATCTGCGTCAAATCTTAGCCATCCAACAGCAAAATAAAAACTTCCGCATATAACAAAATAGAAAGATAACGCAAAGGAAAGTGAAGTGAAACAGTACAAAGTATACCAAATGCGAGCAAATACACCCCTCTATTTGCGCCTGCCTAACGGAACTTCACCTGTTTAACTCACCTAGTCTTCACACAGTTCAGTGGCGGGATATTATGCACTGAAAACCAGTAGGGTTGTGAGACAATCTACAATAGACGATCACACAAAATCCTATGGACGTGCTCCCGAGATATTTGCGTTAACAGATAACACTAACCACTTCTTTGCGACACTACAAAAATAAAAAACAGACGAAGTCCAAAGGACAACGCCTCTTCAAGCTAACAGGGGAGTAAAAGCTGCTAAGCAATTTACAGTGTACAAAAACACTTCACTTACCTGCATTCCCAGTAAGCTTCACCATGCAACCGCACTAATAAAGCAAAAGAAACACAATGTTCATGCACGTGTCAACACACATGCACACATAGGGATTCCCTATGACACGAAGCTACATCATGATGAATTCCCCATGAGAACCAAACCACTAATACCTTACGGTCTAATGTTTTATCATTCCATAAAGTCAAAAATAGTTTGGTATCAAAGGAGAACAAAGTGAAACAAATTATAAAGAGAAGCGGACGAGCCCCCAATTATGTTACGGTCCCTAATTTAAATACGACACGTGAACCAAACATAAATAAACAATGGCCATCTGATGGTCAGCTGGCCTGGCACCGTGGCTCTGACCTGCTCCCCCAACTCCCCAACTCCCCACATCCCAAAGTATAACGGTGCTGAGTGAAGGACGAGCTTCAAAAGTGATAAACACGGCTTTTATACACACGATTTGAAGATGAATGAAAGCAGATACTTTGGAATTTGGATGTGTTAACAGACAAATACACTTAATAATAAATAAACATGTTTTATTTTAAACACAACTAATATCTTAAATGAGCATAAACAAAACTAATGTTTTCGTTGCATTCCTAAAGTCACACCTGTGTTATAAAACAAAATAGTGGATTAAACAGATTCATTTGCTGCTCTTCACTAAATAACTGTAGTAACTTTAATCAATATTTAAATGCAGTAAATACTAATTTTATCTTTTGAAGCTGACGGTCCATACATTTACGACTTTCAAGCGCTTACTATAAAATCAACTTTACGCTAGCCTTATGGCTTTAGTCCATAGAATTATACGGTTTTTCACTTTTATACAGAATGGAAGTATAAAAGTCCAGGTGTGGCAGTGCGTCACAGCCCCCCTGCCTGGGCAAAACCACCTAATCTGCATTTATGTTAAGCAAAAGCCCATGCAGTGACTGGGTGGTGATAATGAATAATTAATGATATGACGGTCCTGTCGCTCCCAATAACATTAAAAGTTGATTAAAAGTATGGTAATATTAGTGTGGGTTAAGCTTACCAATCTCTTATTATCCAGTCTGTCATGGCAGTTTTCATTTTAAGGCATTGTTTGTTCTTCTTTTCGTTTTCTATTTTGCGCTTGTGACTAACCGAGCATCGGATCAATCAAATGGGCAATGGAGGGGGAGGGGTGGTATAATTTTTTATTTAATAAAATACAATATTATATTCATATAAAATGCAGGATAAGCATTTTTAACCAAAAATATTTATTTATTTTTATTATTTGAAACTTTTATAAGGATAATTTCAAAAATAGTTTTGGCACAATGGCTTATCTGTGTATGCACATGCACACATATACAAAAGGAAGACTGACAATTTATGGAAATAATAATAATTTAAGATGCAGCAGTTCGTGATTATTATCTTTAATAAACATAAAAACAATGAGATATTTTTCACAGGGGAATTCTCCTCCAGCATTGAAGTAACAATCTGCTGAGCAATATCCTGGGAAGTCAATTGTTGAACAGAATGCTTGCAGGACTCCCCTCTTGACATCCCCAACAGACAAAACACTTCGTCAAAGTATATGACACTCTGACTGATGACACCTAAATAAAATTAAGTACGTTTTTAAGGAAGACACAAACGTAATTCAAAGTTTTACAACTAATTGAGTACTGTAAAAAGTGCTTGGCATATTTTGTACTCTTCTCACGCACACACACACACACACACACACACACACACACACACACACACACACACACACACACACACAATAATTAATTTATGATGAAAACAATGATAAACAAATATAGAATATGCCAAGCACTTTTCCCAGTAGTCACTATTTAAAAATAAACCACCATAAATAACTTTCTGTCCAGCCAGATGTAGTGAGCCTGCTCCTTGAATTTTGGATCACTGACAATGGCTCATAAGGTCCTGCATGTCCGTGAGAGTTGCAGAATGCTCCATCACCATCCTTTATGACAATTCTCAAGAGGATAGGCTACGCCACAGAATCTCAGGTGGCATCTGTAAAAAAATAGCCAAAAATCAGGCCAAATTGTCGCTTAACATACAGCATATTAAAGTTAAACTCAAAGAGGTAAATATGTTTGTACTAGGCTCACATTCACCAAAAATTTAAACAAAAAGAGAAAGACCTGAGGTAAAATAAAACAGAGAATATGCTCCACAACAATCAAAGTGATGGATATATCAATGTCAATGATCTGCAAGCAGAAGGTAGTATAGATCAATAGGAAAAAAATCAAAAGTTGTATATTGTATATATTTAGCAGTAACATTATCAGTGTATGTAAATTAGAGAAAAAGCCACAAAGAAAAATATATATTTTGTTCATATCTTTAAAATCAATAAACTTTATTTGATAGACTGTGTTGCTCAAAACTCTTTAATGTTTACATTAATCTGTGAATAAGACGATCACCCTGGAAAACGCCAACCCTAACTTTTACAAGGCTTTAAAACTTAACATCTTCTTTCAGCTACACAAAGCAATATGTAGCTCGTGGCGTGTACATAAGATGTGTACTCACCATGCAAGTATGAAAACCGGAATCGAAAGCATAAAGCCGCGGTCACACTGGGCTTTTCTCCCCATAGACTTTCATTCATATGCACGCGAATACATCAGACCGGAAACGCAGGGTCATGCGTCGGAGTTTCACAGGTTGCTGCAGTGCAAAGTTCAAGCTTGGTGAACTCTGACTTGCGAAATCGCATCACTTGACTGCGTGAGACCAATCCAGGATCAAAACATGACCTCTCTGAACAGAAATTTAAAACATGGAGCAATCGCTCGCTTTTTTTTTTATGTCTATTCATCTTGTTTAATCCTGCCCCTTTTCACAGCGATGTACGACAGAATTTCGCAAGCTCAAACTCTAGTGTGACTTCGGCTTTAAGCATATTACGTCAACGTCAATATGTTTCCGTTAACCAATGAAAGACTTGTAGGCGGGGCGACATGTTCAGTTCCGCCCACTGTTGCACATACAGAAGTCCAGAAGAGTCCAGAATGCGCTTAACCGAATAAGTAGTCTCCCCATCTACGAGACGCGGCAGGGGGGGAACCTGAGTATGCGGATAAATGGCCGTATGAAAAACGGGCTTAATTCTGGATACATGGAATACGGGATGAACCCTCTTGTACGCTGGAGGTAATTTAAGGCAGATTGCCACAGGACTAATGACAATGAATGGACCGATATATTTGGGAGCAAGTTTATTACAAACGGTGCGAAGAGGAATGTTTTTAGAAGAAAGCCACACTTTTTGACCGACAATGTAAACGGGAGGCTTAGACCGGTGGCGATCGGCTTTAGCCTTGGTGCGCTCGTCCACCTGGAGGAGGGTCTGTCTGGCCCTGTTCCAGGTGCGACGGCATCTCTGAACAAAGGCGTGAGCGGAGGGGACCGCGGCTTTAGATTCCAGAATGGGAAAAATTGGTGGCTGGTAACCTAAACTACACTGAAACGGAGTGAGGCCCGTGGCTGACACTGGTAATGAGTTATGTGCGTACTCAACCCATGTGAGCTGCTGGCTCCAGGAAGCGGGATTCTGAGACACAAAACATTGCAATGTGCGTTCAAGATCCTGGTTAGCTTTTTCGGTCTGACCATTACTATAGGGATGAAACCCAGATGAAAGACTAACAGTGGCCCCCAATAACCTACAAAATTCTCTCCAAAATTTGGACACAAACTGAGGACCTTGGTCAGAAACCATGTCCGTTGGAAGGCCATGAATGCGAAAGACATGATTAATGACCGCAACCGCTGTCTCTCTGGCTGAAGGTAATTTTTGGCAGAGGGATGAAATGAGCCGCCTTCGAGAACCGGTCCACCACGGTTAAAACCACCATGTTGTCGTTCGAGGATGGAAGGCTCGTAACAAAATCTAGCGAGATGTGAGACCAGGGTCTCGAGGGCACTGACACCGGCTGAAGAAGTCCATCGGGGGGGCGATTGGAAGTCTTAGAAACTGCACAAATAGAACAAGCCAAGACAAAATTACGCACATCACGAGCCATAACAGGCCACCAGAACCGTTTAACCGAAAAAAGTGTGCGACTCACCCCTGGATGACAAGCTACCTTGGAGGAATGTCCCCACCGGAAAACGTCAGACCAAAGTTCCTCTGGCACGAATAACCGACACGGTGGGCATCCGATCGGGGGCGTTACCGCTTCCGAGGCTGTGCAAACCTTCGACTCGATTTCCCATGTCATGCTGGAAACAAAAATCTTCTGTGGGACAATGGGGTCGAGTGACGATCAAAAAGATGGGATAACGTGTCAGGTTTGATGTTCGTAGAACCTGGTCGATAAAAGAAAGTAAAATTAAACCGACCGAAAAATAATACTCATTGAGCCTGCTTAGAGTTTAATCTTTAAGCGGTTTTGATGTATTCCAGATTCTTGTGATCGGTCCAAACAATAAAAGGGACCCTCGACCCTTCTAACCAGTGACGCCACTCCTCCAAAGCGAGCTTGACTGCCAACAACTCACGATTATCAATATCATAATTTCTCTCTGCTGGCGATAATTGATGGAAGTAAAATGCGCATGGGTGGACCTTGCCATCAGAGGAGGAGCGCTGGGACAGGATGGCTCCGACCCCCACCTCTGATGCGTCGACCTCCACCACAAACTGCCGGAAGGGATCAGGGGCTATAAGGATGGGAGCTGAAACGAAGCAGCTTTTTAGTTTCGAGAACCCGGCCCGCTGCGCTCGACCACCTGAACGGCGTCTTGGAAGAGGTCAAGGCAGCCAGAGGTGCGGCGAGCTGGCCAAAATTGCGAATAAATCGCCGGTAAAAATTGGCAAAACCCAGAAACCTATGTAGGGCCTTACGGGATTCTGGAGTTGGCCAATCTACCACAGCCTGAATCTTCTCTGGATCCATGCGCATCCCCTCGACTGACACGATATGCCCTAGAAAAGGAACAGACTGTGCATGAAAAACGCATTTCTCCACCTTGACATAAAGACCATTCTCTAACAGCCTCTGAAGCACTCGTCTGACGTGTTGAACATGTTCCTGGAGAGAATGAGAAAATATCAGTATGTCGTCCAGGTAGACATAAATAAACTGATCTATCATATCTCTCAACACATCATTGACGAGTGCCTGGAAAACAGCCGGAGCATTGGAAAGACAGAAGGGCAGAACGCTGTACTCAAAATGCCCTCTAGGGGTGTTAAACGCCGTTTTCCCCTTATCCCCCTCCCTTATGCGGACCAAGGCTGAAGACATCAACGGCAAAGGATAAGTATTCTGTACCGTGATGTTGTTTAGCCAATGATAGTCAATGCAGGGACGAAGGGAACCATCCTTCTTTTTCACAAAAAAAGGACGGATGATCTTAGCTGACGGAGAATAAGAAATATATTTCTCCATGGCCTCCCTTTCTGGAGCAGAAAGCGAGTATAATTTGCCTTTAGGCGGAGACGTACCTGGCAATAGATCTATGGCACAGTCATAGGGACGATGTGGAGGAAGAGATGCAGCACTGGACTTACTGAACACTCCCTTCAGGTCAAGGTACTCACGAGGCACGTTTGATAGATCCATCTGTTCATCCTGCAACACAGAACGAGACACAGCAGAAGACGCAGACAATAGACAGCACTCATGACAACATTCGCTCCAAGAAAACAGAATTAAAACCCCAATTATCCAAAGGATGGCCAAGGATCACTGCCGCTGCTACGCTAGCCGGGCTGTGTTTGTAGCTCTCTGTTGCATAGATTCGCAATTTGCATTTTTATTATCAAACACCTCCACTTTCGCTAAATACTACTTAGGGGGAACAATCCCTAAATACATTTTATACAACATTTAACACTTTTTACCAATAAATCTACTTTAAAAATGTTCTGTCTCTTGAGCATCCATCTGTAGTTTGTAGCTTTGGCCTGCTAGCATCGCTGGTCAGCTAAAGCTACCGACTGATTTCATTCCCTAATTTTCTCACTTACTGGCTTTGCTTGTTTACCCTGTACGATGTCGCCTGTGTCTCTGTCCTTGTGTGCAGGAGAGACATCGATGGAGGCGCTGGACATGGAACTGGGACGGCTGGAAAAACGCATCCGCCTTCTGCAGGTGAGGCGGGCTGAACTCAGGGCGCAGCGAGCCTTGCTCGGTGTGCCCCGCGCTCCAGCTCGCTCATCTGAGGTAAGTGCACAATACAGCCGTGACACTCCGTCTACCTCAACCCCACGTGTTCCTCTGTCCAGGCCCAGCGCACCTAGGACACGGTGTGCCCAGGGGTCGTTCATGCTGACACCTGGCTACCACGACCCCTGGGTGCAGCCGCGTAGGGTGCTCGGGAAGCCCGGGGCAGAGAGTCTCCTCCTCCCGTGTTCGAGATCTCCACGGAAAACCGCTTCGCCTCTCTCCGCGAGACGGGTCACAATGTGGCTATCATCGGTGACTCCATCGTCTGCCACGTCCATCCTGCTTCCTTTTTAGATAATAAAGTACGCACATTTTGCTTTCCTGGTGCTCGCGTTAAGAATATTTCTACACAGATTCCGAGTATCCTGAGCACTGGCGAGAGCCTCGGTGCCAGTGTCCTCCATGTGGGGACGAACGACACCGGGCTCCGCCAGTCGGAGATCCTGAAGAGGGACTTTAGGAGCCTCATCGAGATGGTTCGACGCACCTCACCTGCCACGCAGATCATCGTTTCTGGAACGCTTCCTACCTATCGCCGAGGAAATAAAAGGTTCAGTAGACTTTTTGCTCTGAATGAATGGCTATTAACATGGTGTAATGAACAGAAATTGCTCTTTGCCAATAACTGGAATCTTTTCTGGGAGCGTCCTAGGCTTTTCTGTGCTGACGGGCTGCACCCTGGTCGAGCTGGAGCTGAACTGCTGTCGGACAACATCTCTAAGATGCTTCGTTTTGTCTGACTAGTAAGTAAAAATTCTGAAAATTCACATTTTATCCATATAGACTCTTGTTCGTCCAACTTAAATTATAGTTACACATGTCTAGCATACCCCATAGAGACTGTGTCTGTTCCTTGTGTGCTCTAGAAAAAATCTATTAAGAATACAAGCTGAAAATCCAATAAAAAGTGATAATACAAACTTCGTAAAGCTTGGTCTCCTAAACATCAGGTCACTAGCACCTAAAACACTTATCATAAATGAAATAATAACAGATAACAATCTTAATGCACTCTGTCTCACTGAAACCTGGCTGAAGCAAAATGACTATATTAGTTTAAATGAAGTAACTCTGCCAGGATTCTCATATAAGCATGAGGCTCATCAAACTGGTTGTGGTGGTGTTGCATCAATCTTTAGTGATATTCTTAATGTTAATCAGAGAAATGGACTTATGTTTAACTCCTTTGAAGTATTAGCTCTTAATGTTATGCTACCGGATATTATGCAAAAACCTATGATATCTCTCGCTATAATCACCATATATAGACCCCCAGGACCCTATGTCAATTTTCTAAAAGAGTTTTCTGATTTTATTTCTGACTTACTAGTTAAAACTGATAAAATACTAATTGTAGGGGACTTTAACATCCATGTAGACAACTCCAATAATACACTAGGGATTGCCTTTATGGATCTACTACATTCACTTGGGATAAAACAAAAAGCTGATGGTCCAACCCATCGCTTAAAGCATACATTAGATCTAATATTGTCTTATGGAATTGAGGTCTTTGATGTAGACATTATACCACAAAGTGATGATATTACAGACCACTACCTCTTGCTATATAAGCTGCATTCACCTGAAATTATCAGATCTGCAAAAACTGCCTTCTTTCATCTAAGAAATATTGCTAAATTGCGAAGTATGCTATCCATCTCAGATGCAGAAAAGCTAGTTCATGCTTTCATGACTTCTATGCTGGATTACTGTAATGCTCTGTTTGCTGGTTGCCCAGCATCCTCTATTAACAAACTTCAGCTAGTACAAAATGCAGCTGCCAGAGTTCTTACCAGGTCTAGAAAATATGATCATATCACCCCAATTTTATCCTCCAGTTTATCACCCCAATTTTATCCTCCAGTGTAAACTGGCTGGCTGTTAAGTTCCGTATTAAATTTATAATATTGCTTTTTACCTATAAAGCCTTAAATAATCTAGCTCCTGTTTATCTAACCAACCTCTTGTCTCGCTACAACCCAACCCGCTCTTTAAGATCTTAAAACTCAGGGCTTCTTGTAGTACCTAGAATAGCAAAATCAAGTAAAGGAGGTCGAGCCTTCTCATTTATGGCCCGTAAACTCTGGAATAGCCTTCCTGATAATGTCTGAGGCTCAGACACACTCTCACTTTTCAAAACTAGATTAAAGACCTATCTTTTTAGCAAAGCATACACTCAGTGCACTACATAGCGGTATGACGCATGATGTGCTCCACACAGGATTTTGCTTGTTTTTATACACTATAAACAGCCGCTATGCTAATTATTCTCCTTATTCTGTATTTTCACCTTGGGGTACTCATCTCGAGGCCCTCAGACTATGCAGTGCCACTGATGCGATCCAAGACCAGCGACGAGATGATCCCAAGGTTTCTGGACCAGACCGTATCCTGAGCTGCTGCTGTGGTGGTCATGGTGGAGAGCATGAGACTGATTCCTGTGATGCTCCAAGGACAGACGAGTCTTCGCTGAGGTCCAGCTTCTGCGCCTAGACTGCAGCTCTGCACAAGACGTTTGGCCATAGGAGAAATGGTCGTGCCCAACTGAGCCTGGTGTCTCTCAAGGTTTTTTAAATTCTTCACTTTCGCCAATTGGTGAAGTTTTTTTATCGCCACTGTCGCCACTGGCTTGCATGGTTCGGGATCTGTAGAGCTGCGCATCGATGGAATTGCTCTTCAGTGTTTGGACATTCAGTAGTGATTATTAACCCACACTGACCTGAGCTAAACTGAACTGAACTTAAACACTGAAAACTGAACTGACACTGTTTCAATAAGCGCTATACAAATAAAGAAAGATGAAGATGATCACAGGAGTAGCGAGCGTTTCTGTTAAAAAAAACTTAATAGTTTCAGAGTGATTACCAGAAGTGATGAGTTTGATAGCACCTCTGGAATGTGTAATAGTAGGAAGAGAAATACCGCTAAGTAAGTGAACAGCAATAGGTGAAGAAAGAGGAATTACAGGAATTTTCAGCTTATAAACCAATCTAGAATCGATGACATTTCCTTCAGCTCCAGAATCAACGAGCGCTATACAGTCTTGAACATCAGATTCAGTGCTGTCTGAAGAGGGTTCGTTTAAAATGGCCTCACCAACCCTCTAACTCTTACCCCTGACCGGACTCTTGCGTTTGACTGGACAACGAGCCAAAAAATGCCCAGCGCCTCCACAGTACATGAACAGCCCTGCTGCTCGACGTCTCTCCTCTCCAGAAAGACGAGCTCTGCCTATCTGCATGGGATCGGCCTCGCGGTCGAGTGAGTTGATATCAGGAGCTTTTGAAGCAAAAAGAGTCTGTGTGGTTAGGTGTGGTGTTTGTCGCTCTTTGTGAACTCCCCTCTGCTGCAGTCGAGTGTCCACTCTGATAGCTAACTCAATGAGTCCATCTAAGGTCTTCTGTAAATCCATAGTGTAAATCTCATCCTTTATATAATCTGCTAGTCCATGAAAAAATACATCCCACTGTGCCTCCACATTTCATTTACACTTGGCTGCTATAGTACGGATTTCAATGGAGAATTCAGCCACACTCAGATTGTTCTGTCGAAGTTCAGCAAGCCTCCGCGCCGCCTCTCTGCCTGAAACTGCTCGATCAAAAACAGTTTTTAGTTCATCAGAAAATGTCTTAAAAGAAGTGCAATAAGGAAGTTTCTGCTCTCAGACTGTAGTACCCCAAAGAGCCGCTTTTCCAGTCAGTAGGTTGATAACAAATGCCACCTCACTTTCCTCGGTGGGAAAAGACGAGGGTTGTAATGTAATATATAGTGAACATTTCGCCAAAAATGGTCTGCATAAATGAGGCTCACCCGAATAACATGCTCTATAACAGTAGAGCGAAAATATTCCTCTTGTGCAGGACTGGTGGGTGACATGATGGGAGGAGCTTGTGAATCAGCCATGGAACTCAGCCCGGAGCTCAAACTTTGTACCTGAGAGGTGAGCTCGGAAACTTGGGTGATCAATGCCTGGATGGCCTGACTGGTGATCATCATTTGCTTGTCCTGTTGGTCCATACGAGCAGAACTGTGTGACAACACACTCTGGATCTCTGAGACACTTGCTGGGTCCATCTTGATCAGTCCGTTCTGTCACAATGATATACACAGGAGACCCAAATGCAAGTGAAAACAAGATGATTTATTTAAAGAGTCACAACTGGTATTGATCTCACCAGATATAGTGTGGGGCAAGGATGCTCACACCAAAATACGACACGCCAAACAGAGGTAAAGGTTCATCCGTGAACCAACGTCGTATAGCAGTCTCTCACGGATATCTCACCAGATATCAAGGGAAGGGAAAGGTTAGCGATATTAAGCAGCTCTCAAGGAAATCGTCAAGTTTACCCA
Organism: Danio tinwini; assembly: GCA_903798205.1. Taxonomy (NCBI): domain Eukaryota; kingdom Metazoa; phylum Chordata; class Actinopteri; order Cypriniformes; family Danionidae; genus Danio; species Danio tinwini. The sequence continues at coordinate 17,167,339 of CAIGQZ010000690.1, forward strand.
CGGTAAAGTTCATTAGAGTAGCGGATTAGGGGTGAAGTCTCTCACAGATAATGTTGTCTTCAGAGCAGGCAGTAGTAACAACATCAATGAAACTGAGACGTGCACAAGGTCCAAATGAGACAGTCTTATGGCAAAGCCCCTTCACCAGAACGAATGTCTAACAGGGAGCAGACACAGGAGTGAACAAACAACGGACTGATAACGATATCTACAAAACACTGAACATATATAGCGCGCAGAACGTGCAACAGCTGTGACTGATAGCAAACACCTGTGTGTTGTGAGTGGTAACAAAACACGTGACCACCCAGCTGATGAATGTAAACACACAAACACACACACACACACACACCACCCGGTGAAAATAACCCAAACAAGCCACACCCACTTCCCACACACACACACACATGCAAGAAAAACAGAAAGATCCACAACCATGACAGCATCTCTCTCTCTTCGTTCCCTCCTAAACCAAAACCCGTGGCGACACTGGTTTCTATGTAAATAAATACATTTATGCCACCTCACTTTCCACATTTGACACAAGGGTCTGTCACGCTGTAATGTTAGCGAAGTAAGCTTAGTACATTTCAAATGAATAAAAATAGGACGAGAACAAAAGCTAATAGTCATAAACATTATGTCTCATTTAAAGTAATAGCAGTGTTAATGTAATAAACTTACATTTAAGATTATGAGGAGTCTGAGTTATGAGGAGAGTAGGGGGTGTATTAGGGGGGCAAAAAGTCAGTGGGGGAGACAGCTCTGGGGAAGAAGCTGTTCTTTAGTCTGCTGGTTATTGTCTGGGGGAGCCTGAAGCGCCTGTCAGAAGGCAGGAGAGAAAACAGTCTGTGAGCAGGGTGAGAGGGATCTTTAAGAATACTGCGTGCTCTGCACAGACAGTGTTTCCTCTGGATGTCCTCTATGGCTGGCAGTGTGGTCCCTGTGATGCGTTGGGCAGTTTTCACCACCCGCTGCAGTGCCTTACGCTCCGCAACAGAGCAGCTTCCATACCAGTCTGTGACACAGTTCGTCAGGATGCTTTCTATTGTACAGCGGTAGAAGTTCACCAAGACGGCTGATGACAGCTGGTTCTTCTTAAGTAGCCTTAAGAAAAATAGGCGCTGGTGAGCCTTCTTGACCAGGCTGGAGGTGTTGGTGGTCCAGGAAAGGTCCTTGGAGATGTGGGTCCCCAGGAACTTGAAGGATGAGACAGGCTCAACGGCCATCCCATTGATGTGGATGGGATCATGTGAGCCTGTTCGTCCCTTCCTGAGAGTCAGAATTATTAGCCCCCCTTTTAATTTTTTTTCTTTTTTAAATATTTCCCAAATGATGTTTAACAGAGCAAGGAAATTTTCACAGTATGTCTGATCATATTTTTTTCTTCTGGAGAAAATCTTATTTGTTTTATTTTGGCTAGAATAAAAGCAGTTTTAATTTTTTATTAACCATTTTAAGGTCAAAATTATTAGCCCCTTTAAGCTATTTTTTTTCGACTGTCTACAGAACAAACCATCGTTATACAATAACTTGCCTAATTACCCTAATCTGCCTAGTTAACCTAATTAACCGTTAAGCCTTTAAATGCACTTTAACCTGTATAGAAGTGTCTAATGAAATAGTATTTACTGTCATCATGGCAAAGATAAAGTAAATCAGTTATTAGAAATGAGTTATTAAAACTATTATGTTTAGAAATGTGTTGAAAAAATCTTCTCTCCGTTAAACAGAAATTGGGTGACAAAAAAAGGGGGGCTAATAATTCAGGTGGCTAATGACTTCAACTGTATATAATCTTTGTATTTTCACACCAATGCATACCCTTTACCTGCAAAACAATCACTGCCAATGGAAAAATATCCTTTTATAGTTATGATTATTCACAGCACATACTACTTCATATTCTATTTGCTATAATAATCTTTTCAGATATAATGTATTATTTTATTCGACATTATTGTATAGAATTTGTACTATTATAATAATGCGTGCTTCATTACTTTTTATAAACTGTTTTTGTTAACTGTTAGAAAACAGTAAGAAAAAAGATGACTCCAGCACTATATTTGATAAAGGAGATACATTTATTGATAATACATCTTTTTTATACCATAAAATATACATTACAAGTTTGAGCTTTCTTCTAGGTAACTGGAGTTTTTTCACACCATAAAATAATAATCAGTAATAAATATAAGCGTTATTGTATTTTATATGCGAGAAAACAGCAGCTCGGTGCAGCTTGATAACCTGGAGCTCTGATTAAGATGGCGGCCGCGTTGACGTATCGGAGCAACTGTTGTGACTACATTGCTCTCTGGTGGCTTAAACTGAACTATATTTTATTTTAAGAGATTAAATACTGGTTAGATACACATCATTTTACTTTATGTCTGAAAAGACGTATAAGACGTATATGCATGCAAAATAGAACATAAACATACGCGCGCTACACCAAGATGATGGCGCAGTGGCGTTGCTGTGGTAACCATAGTTCATTGGTTCTAAAAGAACGTCGATGACGTTGAGAAACAAGTGTGACCTGCATTAAGTGTCTGACCGTCGCTGACATTAGCGGTATGTAAAAATCTTTCTAAAAGTTTGATTTTAGGTTATTATATTTGGTTGTTTCGACGTGCTTTTGGTGAAGGACACTAAAGATTTGAGTATTTCTCTCGGTCATATCGTTTCAGATTATTATATTCGTTTATCCACGTGTTTTTTTCGGTTAGACTGTTGATTTTACTGAATGTTGGTTGGAATTGGAGATTGCTTTATTGTCGACTTGTTAACTTTAGGATTTTGATATATACTGTATATTTTTTCTAGCTTGTGTATTCAGTTATCTTGTTTAGTAGCTTATTTATAATCGTAGAATGCGTTTATTACGTCGTCAGGTCAGTAGACCGACATATACAATATTTTAGCTTGTTTGTGTGCTTCGTTTGTATCTTGCTATCTTGTTTAACATTTGCAGATTGTTATTTGTTATATATCATCAGATAAATTGATCTGTTATAATATATATTCATATGCTGTCAGCTTTAACACATATTTCATATTACTGTTATATTATTTATTTGTAGTTTATGTTGTCGGCCTGATTGTTATTTGTTTTATTGACAGTTTTGCTAATGATTGTAACACATTTGTCTATTCTAAGTTTATAGATTGTCATTTTGTAGAGTGTTTATTTATAGCTGTGAAATATTACTTGTTTGTATTACAACAGAACCAGACTGGAGACAATGGTAGATGAAACTTCCAAAGAATGGTTTTAAGATAAATTAATAACTTGACATCTTTCTATTGTATTTTGCAGATTGGAATGGAACATATGGAGAAAAAGGAGAGATGGACGGGTGCGTCGATGGACGTCCTTCCAAGATGAAAGGGAAGGTGTTTGGTATAGTTCAGTGGTTCTCAAACTTTTTCACCTCAGAAAGAATTTGTCTCTCCAAGTACCACCTAATGACTAGCATCAAAATATAGTAGCGTAGTATTTCAGCTACAGCTCTGCACAGTTCAAAAACAAGGCAGATTTATTCATAAAATAATGTTAGCCACTTTAAGCATTATAAATAGTTTGAACATTAACACTGTACTGTGATTACATAAAAAAAAAATTATGCGTTTAACATTAAAATTGGTCATTAAATTAAAATTGGTAATGTTCGTAAAAAGTAAAAAAATTAATCAATAAAATGCTGTACTTAAAGGTAAAGTATTCGCATCTAGTAGCCGATATTCATCAAAACCTAGAAATGTAGCTTGAACCTCATATAAATTCATATACCATCATATTCATATCATATAGAAAGCATTTTTGACACATTTTAAAATATATGTTGCATGTACATATGACATATTTTTATCGGGGAGACCGGGGATAGTTGTACTTCTATTAAATTTATCTATATATCTTTGAGATCTTGAGCTACAAGTGTCTATAAGTTGTTTTTGCCTCACAAACAGAAAATGTAAACACTTTTTAGTCACTTTTCTGTCTGGGTTAGTTGTAACACAACCTGTGGTGAGATGTAAATTATGATTTCCACAGGGGGGAGATGTAACATTATAAAATAATGGATTTGAAAGCTTTTTATTCAACATTGAGCTTTTATTATAATTTGTGTGTCTCTGTGTTACAAAGCTGAATAAAATGTGCAAATGTGCATCAGCTTCAACAACTGAACAATAATTGTATGTGCAGGCTTCATGAGCCCATAGAGGCCAAACACTGAGCTCAAACTACTTTGACGTCTTTCTTTATCAAGCGCTATAGGAATACTGAAATTAAATCTCATAAATAGAGTTTTAAATCTGCTTGGGGTTGGAGGTGACATTTCAATAATGTTACTAGCAAGAGTTTTGTTGTTACAACTAACCCAGCGTTATGTGGCCATGAATCTTCTCCTTACAGCTAACAGCTAAAATACAGAAAACAGAGACACAAATTACATAGGGTTAACTACAAATCAGGCATTGCTATCTCAAAAATAAGTCAAGTAAAAAATATGACTTTCTTAGCTGAAATGTAGTTTTTGCTGTCTAATATCTGCTGTGTCTGTCACAGGACTCTACATTTTGATATTTGGTATAAAGACTAATATGAGCATGTGTGCAGTGAATCAACTGATTTGTAACTAGTTCCTGGTTCTAGAGATTGGAAGTGTTACAACTATCCCCGGTCTCCCCTATAGGCATGGGCCGGTATAAAATTCTGACGGTATGATAACCTTGGGTAAAAATATAATGGTTCCACGATATAACAGTATTGTAATTACTGCTCTAAAAATATGTTCTTTTTAAATGTCTGGGTAAGAAAAAACAAGTTTTTCCCCCATTAAACATGGTATATATTTTTTTAACATTTAAAATATTTTAAAACAATAAATGTCAGGCTAAACAATTTAAATAAGTCATGGACTTCTGCTGTCTTCATTAGTTTCAAAAACAGATTTCTTTTCAACTTGAAAAGGCATCTTTGGATATCTTTTTTTTTCTTTGGATATAAAGCAAGCCTCTGCACTATTCAGCTCTACAGCATGCTGGATGTTGGTTTATACGATATTTGTTTTTTTGATGTTTCCTGAATCATGGACTGACCAGTAACTTGTGATGTGGAGGGTCCTTTTCTATTGTTGCCCTAAAAAACTCAAAATATAAAAACACGTAAAAAGAGAAAAACTTACACATACCTTAGGAACGGTATAACAGAAAATTAACGGTTTTAAAACCTTCATAAAACCTTTTTAAAACCGCGGTATACCTTAAAACCGGTTATCGTCCCATGCCTATTCTCCCTCTTGAAATGTAAACATTAACTTGTATTTTAAATATGTGATTCACAATTACATATTTAAATGAGAGATTAGATCTGCTTACAGTGCGTCATTTGCAGTATGTGTTTCAGAAAATTAAGTGATTATAAATACACTGTTTGACCAATTCATATGTGATTTATCAATTCATACGTGCAGCATTTCTATGATTTGGTGGAGTTGAGATCATATCTTAAATAAACCGTGGAGTTTGCACCCGACCACAGTTTTCAGGCCGACTCGGGTAAGGCTCGCGGGTGCTACAGAGACTAACTCTCGTCTGTGCACACAGAGACTAACCTTAATTTTTTTGTTTCTCCAAGCTTCAAACATGGCAAATTTACTTGAGTCTATGTTCTGCAGCCTGCGTCATTTCAATCACATCCAGATTCATTTAAATCTGAGGTAACAAACTAAATCAAAAGCCACACCGCTAGGCTGTTTACAAAACAAATGACTGTAGACTGTATATCGAAAACACAAATTATTTTACACAACTACGAACACACGTTAACACGTTTGTGATTATTATATTTTACCCATGATTCAGCATGGGGAAATTCCTGAGTTTGCAGTAATTTAAATGCCAGCGGGACGGGTCTGCAAAGCACTTCTCTAGCGCGTGTCTGATCAAGAGCTCCGCAATATTTTAGATTCTTAGCATCTGATGGCGTGATGCACTAAACAATAATCACGACAGTGTGATCATACAGTACAGGGAACAGCCAATGCTGTCTGTGTTATCCTACGCGTCAAAGGGTAAAAGAGTGTTCGTATATTTTTAATTATTATTCAGTGATTCCTCCGCGTACCACTAAAAGGAAGCCAGCGTACCACACTTTGAGAACCACTGGTATAGATAGTTAGATAGGACTTGTCTGTGTCAGATTTTTCCTTTTTCAGCTAATGGAGAGCAGGCTGAAGAGGAAGACTCACAACAGAATCGGAGGACATTTATCTACAAAATGCTGAAGAACAGCAGGGAGGGTTTTGTTGGGGTTGTCTGTTTTTTGTAGATTGGAGTGAAGCAGAGGAAGGAGACTTACAAGGGGAACGATGGAGATATATTTGAAGACCTGGAGCTCAGGAAGGAGGTAGAATGGCTTGAACAGACTGAACAATGGAGTTAGTTTCCAAAGAAATGTATTAAGATTAATTAAAGACTAACACATTAGTATTAATTCAAGTATACTTATACTGTAAAAGGCCAATAATGGGTTTTCTATTTAGAACAACAAAGGATTGTTGAGACTAATCTAAATGTGGGTAGGCCTTCATCTACAAACTTATAATACTATTTAAATCATATGGTGGTTATTCAAAGTTATTAATAATTTAAGTAAATTGGTCTGTCCAATTCTATAGTAATGGTCATGGTAAGATTAAATAGTTTTGTCTTGATTTAGTAGATAGCAGCTCTATAAGGACCACACAACAAATATTCTAAACTGAGTAAGTAGGGTTCTGCCTTTTAGAATAGTGGTTAACCGCCTCTGTTTAATGACCAAGACTAACAAGTTTGTGCTTAAGAGATTGTATAGTCGGCCGGTACAAGACTCAGGATGTTATAGGAATCCGAATGAACGAGAATAACATGCAATAATAAATCGAAGAGAGTATTCAATCATAACCTAAAGTAATATTAAAAGGAACAAAATAATCTTATCAATGTTTTATAACTGGAGTCAAATAAAACGAGAATGAATATATTAATACTCTAAACCACCTCATACTAAAAATGGAGTCAGATATGAGTTAAATTTAAAGTAAATCAACATTGTGCACTGGAAAGACCGAACAGGCAATAAACCTTCATCCACCAGTAGATACCGTTGTTGGACTAACTGGCTGGACCTTAAAGTACTGCCTTAATTTTTTAAGTTGAATCAAATCAACTTTATAAAACATTTAAAATTATACAATTTGATATCTACAATGGTAGATAAAACTACCAAACAATGGTATTAAGAGACATGACAGAATGACTTGACATCTTTCTATTGTATTTTGCAGATTGGAATGAACCACATGGAGAAAAAAAAATGAAATCACACACCTCAACAATGACTGGATGGTCAGCAATTTATTTTTAAAAGCTCAGAAGGACAGATGTATCGATGGACGTTCTTCTAAGATGAAGGAGTGGTGGTTGGTATGGATAGTAATTAGGTCTTGTCTGTGCCAGGTTTTTTTTTCTGGTAATGGAGAGAGAGCAGGCAGAAGAGGGAGACTCAAATCAAATCACTTTTATTGTCACATCATCAGCAGCACGTGTGCTATGATGAGTGAAAAGCTTAGGTGCTGGCTCCAGACAGTGGAAAATACAGTAAGTGCAAATACAACAACAGTGCAAAAAACAGACAGTGCAAATACAACGACAGTGCAAAATACAGACAGTGCAAAATACAGACAGTGCAAATACAGCGACAGTGTAAAATACTGACAGTGCAAAATACAACAACATACTCACCAAAAATCAAGACAGTGTAAATTTGCCAATGTTGACAGTGATGCGTACGATGGATAGGTGTACACATAGTTGTAGGCAGTATTGTTTAAGTATGGATTGGTTAAAGTGCAGTGCATGCTACATCTTTATGGTGTGCAGTGTGGGGTATGGGAGAGTTTGTGTGGGGTGTGTTAAGTGTTCATCAGCCTGATAGTCTGAGGGAAGAAACTTTCCTTCAGTCGGCTGGTGCGTGACCGAATGCTGCGGAACCGTCTGCCTGAGGGTAGCAGAGAGAAAAGTCTATGGCTTGGGTGGCTGGAGTCGCTTATGATTCTCTTGGCTTTCCTCATGCACCTCCTGGTGTAGATGTCCTGGAGGGAGGGAAGCTCACCTCCTACTACACGTCCAGCAGTTCGCACAATCCTATGTAGACCTTTGCGATTGCTGCTGGTGCTGTTCCCGTACCAGGTGGTGATGCAGCCAGTGAGGATGCTCTCCACGGTGCAGGTGTAGAACGAGCGGAGGATGTGGGGGCTCATTCCAAACCTCCTGAGGCGCCTGAGGAAGAAGAGGCGTTGTTGTGCCTTCCTTAACACTGCGTCTGTGTGAGCAGTCCATGTCAGATCCTCAGTGATGTGTACTCCAAGAAACTTGAAAGTGCTGACTCTCTCCACTGGTGTCCCGTTGATGGTGATGGGAGTGTGTTCGTTCTTCTCTCTCCTGAAATCCACCACCAGCTCCTTGGTTTTGCTGATGTTGAGTGAGAGGTGGTTTTCCTGACACCACTGCGTCAGAGTGTGCACCTCCTCTCTGTAGGCCGTCTCATCATTATCTGTGATTAGGCCCACCACCGTTGTGTCATCAGCAAATTTAACAATGACGTTGGAGCTGTGTTTGGATGTGCAGTCATGTGTGTACAGGGAGTACAGGAGTGGGCTGAGAACACAGCCCTGTGGAGCACCAGTGTTGAGGATCAGTGTGGATGAGGTGATGTTGTTCATTCTGACCACCTGGCGTCTGCTTGACAGGAAGTCCAGGATCCAGTTGCACAGAGAACTGTGTAGGCCCAGAGCCTCGAGCTTCACCACCAGCTTGGCAGGCACTATGGTGTTGAATGCTGAGCTGAACATTCTCACATATGTGTTTTTGTTTTCCAGGTGAGACAGAGCAGTGTGCAAGGTGAAAGCAATTGCATCATCAGTGGAGCGGTTGTTTCTGTATGCAAATTGCAGAGGGTCAGTGTTAGCGGGCAGTACAGAGCAGATGTGATTTTTAATTAGCTTCTCAAAGCATTTGCTGAAGATGGGTATCAGTGCAACCGGACGCCAGTCATTCAAGCATGTGGTTTTAGCTGATTTCGGTATTGGCACAATAGTAGCTGTCTTAAAGCATGTGGGAACCACAGACTGAGAGAGCGAGAGGTTAAAGATCGCAAGAGCATTGGTGGACATTTATCTAAAAAATGGAGAACAGCAGGTAGGGCTCTGTCAGCGCTGTCTATTCATTAGGTGCATCCCAAATCGCCTACTTATAGACTATTCTGTGACATTTTGTAATATAAATAGTGTAAGTAGTGTGTTCACACTGAAATATTCTTTTCATACTAAAAAGATTAAGTGCACTTTAAATTTTCGGATGCTGCCCTTATTCAATTTTTATTAGGCGCTTAAGTTTCATTACTTTATTTTGGATTATGAAAGCAAAATTCTCCTACGAGAGTGATTATGCTGCTTCCTGATGGTGAGTGCGATTATACTCATGGCAGGTATTATTTGATAGTTTGGTCATTTGTTTCACTAATTTAGCAACCGTCAAACATCATCTGGGAATCCGTTTGAATTTTGCTGTTAGTAAATTACTGTTAGTGTTCTATTTGGGACGACACTACATTCATATACAGTGCTGTTTAAGTGCGTAAGTGCACAAGTACATAGTGTATAAGTTAATAGTGTATAGTGTGGTATTTGAGACGCAGCTTTTGTCTGTTACAGGTTGGAGTGGAGAAGGAGACTCACAAGTGGAACTGTGGAGATATACTGGAAGACCAGGAGCTCAGCAGACAGGTAGAACTGTTTGACATTAACATGTCTCCGTAGTAACGTTTGTAATCATATACACAAGACAAAACTTGCGCAAATCAACCGTAAATAAAAGGTCTGTTCAGTTTGCTAGGATCATCAATCATCATCAAATGTGATCAAGAGTGAGTTTGACAAGTTTAAAATGTTTTAAAACAGTGCATGTGTGTAATGAATTAGAGCAATTTACTTCAGCTTTACTTCATCAACACAGCTGCATGTCAGTACAATTATATAAGAAGGCACTTCAATCCCGGTTTGTGGACGTTAAATCAGGTTTATTTTGTACATTAACGTAACAGATATCCATACTGTGTGTGTGTGTGTGAACTTTGTAACAACATTGTGTGTGACATCCTGCAGCTCCACAACAAATGCATCAAATAATCATTGGTAACGTTCTTACTATAGTTTTTCTCACAAACGTTACGTGAGATCAGCTTCCTTTATGTCTGTGTTAGTTGTCTGACGCAGCCGAGGGCGGAGACTGAGGCACGCTGACAGGCACGTGGAAACGGTGGGCGGGGAGGACTAGCCTTAAATGCACAGTACACAAAAACAGCAAAAATCTGTTGAGAGCTATAAAACACAAACTAGTGAAAGCTATAATAAATAATCTGATGGGTGTTTTGAGCTGAAACTTTACAGACACATTCTGGGGACACAAAAGACTTATATTAAATCTGGAAAAAGGGTAACCTTGGTGCCCTTTAAAGACTTGATATCTTTCTCTTTGACAGATTGGCATGGAGTACACTTTATTTTTTGACTGTGCAGGCTTGGAGACTGAAGACAGATACCACAGATGGCGAACAGGTTGAAGACCAGACGGAAACCAGGAGACACCACACTAGGAAAGACATGGAAGACACAGAAGACGTAAGTAAACTGATATCTACAATAGTAGATGAAACTTCCAAAGAATGGTATTAAGATAAATTATTGACTTGACATCTTTTTATTGTATTCTGCAGATTAGAATGGACCACACGGAGAAAAGGGAAATCACACACCTCAGCAATGACTGGAAATTGATGGTCAGGAATTTCTTTTAAAAAAAGTCAGATTGAAGGGCTGTTATTTACATTGTAGGTAATGGAACCACAACAGACAGAAGAGGGAGACTCACAAGCGGAATAGTGAATATTTATCGGTAGAACACTGGAGAACATTTGGTTTATTGCTGGAGATCAGCCAGCAAGTAGAGCTTTGTTAGTCTTGCTTTTGTCTTTTGCAGATTAGACTGGGGCATGTGGAGAAATGGGAATCACACCTCAGCAATGACTGCAAACTGATGATGTGGTTAGGTATTTTTGGTTTAATGAATGGATGGATAGATGGATGGCTGGTGGGATTGTAAATAGATGTCCTTCCAAGAGGAAGGGGGTGGAGGTGGGCATAGATTGTATAAATAGATGTCTTCTTTGTGGCAGTTATTTAAATTGTAGTTAATGAACACAAAACAGGCAGATAAGGGAGACTCGCGAGAGCATCAGGAGCAGGAGACTCACCAGGGGTGTCGCTAGACCTCATTTATGGAGACACGTGCCCCAATAAATAGGGCAATTTAGTAAATAAAACAACATAGTGCAATCCGAAACAAACTGACACATGTGTGCAGAAAACCATTCTTGTGTGCCTTAAGCACCGCTGCTTGTGCTCCCGGTGTGAATCCCGGTTGTTTATTACGCACAAAAAAGACATGCCACTTATACATTGTGAAAATAAACATGTAAACATGGCTCCTGTAAGATGATTTTTTTGTATGAAGCACAAAGGAGAGATGAGGAGTCAGGGAAGTTTGGTTGATTGATTATTTCTTTGCCATCAGAGTCAGGTTTCAGACAAAAGATAATTCTAGACATTTTTGTTTTATGTTGTCTAGAATTCCCATATGAAATTAAAATTCATGCAAAATATTTTTTAGAAGATCTTATATCACTCCAGTTGTGTCTTTGCATACTTTATAATAATAATACTTTTATTTATTTGTAATATAATTATAATTTTAATTTAGAATATTCAGTATAGCTGTTTATATATGGGTAAATACATTTTTTGGGGCGTGGGGAGGGGGCAGGGTGCAGTTGAGGGGGGCTCATGCCCCAGTAGATCTTTATGTCTAGCAACATCCCTGAGACTCACAAGAGGAACAGTGGAGATATACTGAAAGACCTGGAGCTCAGGAAGCAGGTAGAACTGCTTGAACAGTCTGAACAATGGAGTTAGTTTCCAAAGAAATTTATTGAGTTCAATTAAAGACTTGATATCTTTCTTTCTTTGACAGATTGGCATGGAGCACACTTTATTTTTTGACTGTGCAGGCTTGGAGACGGATACCACAGATGGTGAACAGGGTGAAGACCAGAGATTATGAAAGCAAGACCAGGAGACACCATACTAGGAGAAACAAGGAAGACACGGGAGACGTAAGTAAACTGATATCTAAGAATCAACACTGATGGTGTAAAAGAAGTTCAGTTCTTTCTTTACTAGTGAAGAGGCCGAACACTGAGTGAATGTCAGTGGAGTCTTTATAGTGCTGTGATGATGATGGTGATGATTGTCAGGTGTGTGTCTAATTAGACTCAGGTGAGGGTGCTCATGGTGCTTCAGTGGGTGGAGAACTTGGTCTAAAGCTGCGGTCACACTGGACTTTTCTCCCCATAGACTTCCATTCATATGCAAGCGAATGTGACAGACCGGAAATGCAAGCTTGTGCTTCGCAGATCGCTGTGTTGGAAAGTTCAAGTTTGTTGAACTCTGACCTGCTAAATCGCATCACATGCAAAACTTGACCTCTCTGGACAGGAATTTAAAACATTGACCAATCACTCGCTTTTTTTAATGTCTAATCTTGTTTAATCCTGCCCCTTTTCGCAGCGCTGTACGACAGAAACTCTAGTGTGACCGCAACTTTACTGTGACATTAGGTGATGGTTAGGTATTTCCTTCGATAGACTGAGATAGATACAATATTTTTGTTTGTTTGTGTGCTTCATTTGTATATTGCTATCTAATTTAACATTTGCTGATCGTTATTTGTTTTATTGTCAGATAAATTGATCTGTTTTAATGTTTTTGTATGCTGTTAGCTTGAACACATATTCCATATTACTGTATGTCTATTGTCAGATAGATTATCTGGCTGTTGTATCATTTATTTGTAGTTTATGCTGTCGGCCTGTTCAACATTTGTAGCTTTTCATTGTTATTTGTTTTATTGACAGTTTTACTAATGCTTGTAACACATTTCACTATTCTAAGTTGATAGATTGTGATCTTGTAGAGCATTTATTTATAGCTGCAAAATATTACTTGTTGGTGTTATAACAGAACCAGACTGGAGACAATGGTAGATGAAACTTCCAAAGAGTGGTTTTAAGATAAATTAATGATTTGACATCTTTCTATTCTATTTTTCAGATTGGAATGGACCACATGGGAATCACACACCTCATCAATGACTGTAAACTGATGGTCAGAAATATCCTTTAAAAACAGATGGATGTGTGCATGGATGGATGTCCTTCCAAGAGGAAGGGGGTGGAGGTGGGCATAGATTGTAAGATAGATGTCTTCTCTGTGGCTGTTATTTACATTGTAGGTAATAGAACCACAACAGACAGAAGAGGGAGACTCACAAGCGGAATGGTGAATAATGATCTGTAGAACACTGGAGAACATTTGGTGTATTGCTGGAGATCAGCCAGCAAGTGAGCTTTGTTAGTCTTGTTTTTGTCTTTTGCAGATTAGACTGGGGCATGTGGAGAAATGGGAATCACACCTCAGCAATGACTGCAAACTGATGGTCTGGTTAGGTATTTTTTGGATGGATGGATGGATGGATGGATGGATGGATGGATGGTTGAATGGATGGATGGATGGATGGATGGATAGTCAGATTGTAAACAGATGTCCTTCCAAGAGGAAGGGGGTGGAGGTGGGCATAGATTGTTAGATAGATGTCTTCTTTGTGGCAGTTATTTAAATTGTAGTTAATGAACACACAAGAGGCAGAAAAGGGAGACTCACAAGAGCATCAGCAGCAGGAGACTCACCAGGAACCAAAAGAACATTTGTTACCTGAGAGCTTTTCATATCTGGGAATGATGAAATCCGGATTTTCCGCTCGTCTTTCTATTAAAAAAAGACGAGGCTCCAGTTCGTGCTGATTGTCCGGTCTCTACAGATTTCGTAAGTGTGTAATCAGTGTTCTTTGTTTATGTTTATTCAGAGGTAAAGTTAGTTAGTATTGTCAGCATTACTCTTTCGGTTTTTAAAGACACCTTAGTCAAAATGATTTAGTTACAAAGTTTACAGGACGTTAATATCACCACAATATTATGGACTGAAAGATCCGCTGTAAATCCACTTGTTTTTTGTGGTGTTGTAGTTCTTTATTTCACTAGTCCATTTGTAGTTTGCGGTATTACAAGTACAAATGAGGCCATGCAGTGCTCGCGGCGAATGTGACGTCATCGCTGTGTTTGCGCGACATGATTTTGGCTGGCGGGGCTCACGTAATGTTTAGAGACTCGAGTGAACACTGAACAGTTTGTGCGGCGCTGCATTTGATTTGAGTTGAATTTGAAACATTTTGAAGAGATTTTATCTGAAACGGGTATGACTGTACACACATCTTCTTTATGATCCGTCCATGTGTAATCATAGAGATAACCAGATGATCAATAATTCTTGGCTAGAAATTGCAACAGCAGTGGGAAAGGAGGAAAGTTTTTGTAAAAGTTTGAAAAAACCTGATAGATCAGTTTGTTAAAAAAAAAAAAAGCCATGGCAAAAGTGGAGACCCATGTGGTTTTAATATTACATAATATGTTATTCCACCAGTCATAGGTTTTACACTGATGTATAGGTTACAATTTTGAATTTAAGACAATTTACAAGTTACAAACTAAAATTAAGTAACAAATTATGTCTTTGATACAGGTAAAGTCATAATTATTAGCCCCCCTTTGAAATTTTCTTTCTTTTTTAAATATTTCCCAAATGATGTTTAACAGAGCAAGGAAATTTTCACAGTATGTCACAGTATAATATTTTATTCTTCTGGAGCAAGTCTTATTTGTTTTATTTCGGCTAGAATAAAAGCAGTTTTAAAAAAATTTTTAACACCATTTTAAGGTCAATATTATTAGCTCCCTTAAGCAATATATTTTTTTCGATAGTCTACAGAACAAAACATCATTATACAATAACTTGCCTAATTACCCTAACCTGCCTAGTTAACCTAATTAACCTAGTTAAGCCTTTAAATGTCACTTTAAGCTGTATAGAAGTGTCTTGAAAAATATCTAGTCAAATATTATTTACGGTCATCATGGCAAAGATAAAATAAATCAGTTATTAGAAATTAGTTATTAAAACTAATATGTTTAGTAATGTGTTGAAAAAAAATCTCTCCGTTAAACAGAAATTGGGGAAAAAGGGGGGGCTAATACATCGGACTGTAACTGGAAAGGAATATATGAACCTATCAGTTTACAATATATTGATGGCCAATTTCTAGGCTTTATTGGTCATGAATGTTAAATCATTATTGCCTTTTTAGATTAGAAGTAGAGGACAGAAACTAGCCAGACATGTGTGGATTGTTGAGTGGGCAAAAAAAACAAAAAACTTCAGTATTTTTAGTAAGTGTACTTTTTTTGTTTTTATTCTTGCCATAATAAAAAAATATAATTGTAAAGCAAGCCAAGTTCTGTTGCCTTTTTCCAAATAATTCCATTACTAATGTTTATGTAAGCATAGTCAATGTCTTTCTCCCCTGCGTCTGTGTGTTGTTTTGCCTCTGTGAAAATGCGTGGTCGAACTGAAACGCCCATTTTAATGCAAACCCTTCCCTCTTTCGCCACTCGACATTCCCACCTAAACAAAAAAAAAAAAAACATAAATTCTTCACCTTTGGGCTTTGTGGCTTGTTTTCACTGAGTGGTACAGTACGGTACAGGTCACCTTTATCAGGCTTCTTTTCCACTACTAAAGGCCCGTTTCCACTGAGTGGTACGGTACGGGTCGGTACACTTTTATGGCCGTTTCCACTGTCGAAAGCGTACCGAACCGATTCGTACCGTACCACTTTTTCGGCACCCTTTCGAAAGGGTACCAAAGAC
>CAIGQZ010000690.1:17183726-17225362 GCA_903798205.1 Danio tinwini
CAGTTGGCGTCATTCTCGCTCAAATAAATGTCTACAGTAAAGCTGTAAAGGTCGTTCACAAATCTTATGAGAAGCACTTCTCACAAAACAGATGCTTTAAACATATTAATACTTGTTATTAAATGTTTATTAGTAACTTTTCTATGAACATAATTTAATTATAAATGCATATTAAAAACAGTGCAAAATAGCCTACTATAACGTCTCAATTATATAAAATAAATAAACACAACAAATATAAACAGATACAGACCCTTACGGTCTCTGATTTGTTACCAATTACAGATAAACTACACACAGCATACATTTAGTCCTTATTTGAGTTCAAAAACAACACGCAACATAGCCCACCGTCAGAGCAAACCTCTCATCTGTGTCTGTAATCTTCACTAGCACACGTGACCTCTGTTAGAGAGTAATTTTGTCATTCCGAGTTCATAATAGTCCAAAAGGAGATGATAAACATGGCAGTTTGTTCGTGATTCAGGTTGCTGAAACAATTTGCTCCTGTGTTTTGTCGGGCTTCTCCTTTTTTTTCCGCGCTTCACTCTCGCGTTTGTCTTTTTCTTTTCTGAAAGGAACGGACGTCGAAAACACAGAGATGTCATGCTGCATGCATTGCTGTTTCTGTGTGGTCAAGAAAGAGGTCTAACATATATATACATATATATTCAAGCTGATAAGGAGGTAACACCCGATTCTGATCGAGTCTGAAACTGCATGATCGGGCCTGATTTTCAATATACTTGATCAGATCTGGA
The DNA here is from genome assembly GCA_903798205.1 of Danio tinwini. Lineage (NCBI taxonomy): Eukaryota > Metazoa > Chordata > Actinopteri > Cypriniformes > Danionidae > Danio > Danio tinwini. Next base: position 17,184,488 of record CAIGQZ010000690.1, read on the forward strand.
CATCCCTAATAAGAATAAGGTTAAATCTGGCTAATAATAAAGGATAATTCAAGCTTATTCAGAAATGATATATTTATTTATTTATTTATTTATTTATAGAAAGTGACACAATTGTCCCCAGCTCATGGCTTTGTTAATACAGAATAGGTTGGAACAGCTGTGATCAGCCCGATTTAAAATCCTGGCTCTGATTTGTGTTCAAAATCGTGAGGTGCGAGATTCTGTCTTTAAACGGCTCACATTACCAGATAATCTGCGCTAAGAATCTGAACTGATCAAAGTCCTCGACAAGATTCCATCTACGATATTTGGGAGGTGAAAATAAATTGGGCTAAAACTCCTGTAGTCTGAGCCCAGCTTTAGATAGATAAATAGATGTCTTGTCTGCGGATGTTATTTACATTGTAGGTAATTAAACCTCAACAGGCAGAAGAGGGAGACTCACAAGCGGAATAGTGAATATTTATCTGAAGAGCACTGGAGAACATTTGGTTTTATTGCTGGAGATCAGCCAGCATGTAGAGCTTTGTTAGTCTTGTTTTTGTATTTTGCAAATTAGACTGGGGCATGTGGAGAAATGGGAATCACACCTCAGCAATGACTGCAAACTGGTGGTCTGGTTAGGTATTTCCTGATTGGATAGGTGGATGAATAAATGAAAAATAGATGTCCTTCCAAGAGGAAGGGGGTGGTGGTGGGCGTAGATAGTTACAGTAGCTAGATGTCTTGTCTGTGGCAGGTGTTTCTTTTTCAAGTAATGAACACACATTTCATGAACTGATACAATGTTCAGTTCACAAAAACTTAGCTTAGTGCATAAAAACGTAAAGTCAATCAATGCACTAATGTGTTCATGTGTGTTTACAATTAGCAAACAGATTTTCACTGCATTAGTAACTACACAGTTACCTTTAATCAAAAGAAGATGCAGCATAACATCAAGTACTTTTAGTTCATCTTGGACTTGCACCCAGATGCTACTATGGTGCCACAATGGTGACACAAAAACATTTTATGGTATTTTGCTGTTTTTTTTTTTTTTTTACAGTAAAATACCGGCAGCTGTGGTTGCCAGTAATCTACTGTTTTTAACATTTTACGGTCGTAAATTCAGTTTACAGAATATTTCTGTTAAAAATACATTTCACAGTCTGTATTTTTCATCGAACACATTTAACCCCTTAAATCCCAGAGCAAAATCCTCATAGTGTCCTCACTACAGAGTGTTGAACACTCAGACAGTGATGAAGTTAATGAGATAATTAAGTGTCTAATTAAAGGAGGATTGAGAATTATTGATGAACAACTGTTAACAAGCAGAATCACTGAAAAAAAATAAAACACAAATTACAGCCAAAACCAAAGATGAAATCAACTGAGAATAAAACTCTAAATAAAATAATAATTAATAAAAATAAAAAAAATTAGACAATAAACATGTAATTTCTCAAGATCTCAGCAGAGATAATTAAACAACTCCACAAACAGGAGCTTCACTTATTATTGACCTTTGACTTTATTTCTGTCACATGAACAAAAACTCAATGAAATTTCTGTTGCTCATTTGAAGTCACCATGATGGAGGACAGAGTCTGCTTTAGTTGGGCTCTTCAACTATTTGTTCTGACACTAGTTTTAATTTTGGCTGCTATAATTAATTGTGTTAATCACACTTTTTGTATAGCATGAAAAGCCAAAAGAAAAAAACTATTTTAAGTCTGATAAGATTATGATATCAAAAGCACCCTCACCTGCTTGTGCACTCACTGAATATCTTGTTAATTATAAGAGAAATAAATACGACATGTAAATGAAACCACTTGACCTTCAGCAGCCAGTGACTGTTCAACAGGTCAACAGGGTTAATTAAACGAGAGTTCAGGGTTTAGCAGATAATAAGTTAACCCAGCTTTCTGGAATACCCCCCTGCTCTGCTGCATGTTGTTGTTTTTGTTTTGTTTTTACAGAATTTTGCCTCATTGAATTCAAAAGAGTGCCCTGGTCACCTACATTAGAGCAGATTGATAAATAGGGTCTCCCATATTTAAGATGATTGCAGGATATCGCATGTTTTTTGTTCAGTTTTCGCAGGTTTTCTTTGTGTTGTTATCTACGATCTGTTTGCTCCATATTCTTTCTGAAGGTTTCATTTTATTCCACTAGGTGGCAGTAAAAGTATTTTTGTCTCGTTTTGAACCAAATAAAAAGCTTCAATGTCTTATAAAAACCACAAAGTCATATTGTTATTATTGTCATTTGTCCTTCTATTTTTTTATTTCTATTTGCATATGAACACATATAAAGCAAAAGAAATACAAATCACACAATATGCCAACAGTACGTATTATTACAAGTAGAGAATAGAAAGAAATACAGCCAGGAGAATAAAATTTTATTTAAATTAATAATAATACATACACACACACATACACATATATAAATAAATAATGATGGTACAGTTTACTTGTCAATCTTGAATTTACTGATCATATTAAAAGTCTTGAGAGCTTTTCTTGATTGACATTTAAGTACCATTTTGCAATATTGTTTGATTTCGTTCTACCCGACTTAATTTTGTGTATATGAAATGTTCCCATTATAACTATTAAATGAATAATATCAGTTTTATGCTTTTTCTATATTGTAATCATTCACATGTATCATTATATCAGACTCACCCAATTTAACAGCTCTATCAAGTTTTATTGTCATCAAAATTCTCAATATCAGTCCAAAATATCTCTATATCAATGCAATGAAAAAACTATGAAAAATGTTTCTTTCTCTTACCAACAAAATTCACAGGAGTCAATATTTCATGTAAAACGTTCCAACACGTTTCACTGGATAAATTCTATGCAACATTTTATAGGAAACTTTCTTTACTTTGTTATTAACAAAGAATTTGTCAACCATTCTCCAAGCCTAATGCCAATTTAAGTCTCCAAATATTGATGAGCAAAAAAACTGTTACTATTTATTCAGTATCTAAAACATTTATTTGAAATGTTTTGTTTTTTAAAATATGAATATTTCCATTAAATATTGTATTACTTTTAGCATTCAAATGAAGGTTTTCACTGCATTAATTTCTAAGAAGACGTAATACCTTATAAGAGCATCCATTACATTTGCATATTCTCTGGGTCTAATTGGAATTTTATATTTGTCAAGAAACTCTGTATGAAAATATGTTTCCATTACTATTGAGTAACTGGCTAACCAAAATTTTCAAACCAATCCTTTAAAAAATAGATTTATGCTGATATAAAATGTCTCTGCTATTCCAAATATAATATCTTCTAGATGAAAAGTTATGTTTATAGGCCAATGTCCATGCCATGGAGTTTTGTCAACCCAATAATTACATTTGAATAAAAACTCAAAACCACCAACTGACTTAAACAAGACATTTGAGGATTATTACAAATACTGTCTTTCTTTTTGAAATATTGTGTAATCCAATTGACTTTAATAGATTATTTAGGGTTTCATCATTCAAAACTTTTGAATCACATAGTAGCTCTTTTCGTAAATAATGTCTTATTTTTTTAATAAGTAATTTGTCCAACTTTTAAACTACTTTAATCGCTATATCAAGTGAGAATCACATATAAACAGATCTTGAAATTCCTTCAACCTTTGAGACCTATGGTTTAAACATTGCTGCATTTAAAGGGTTATTTCACTCAAAAATTCTATTAAAAAATTATTTTATTAAATTTCTCACACGTGAGAGAACTAACCCTTTAAAATTGTAACAATGGTATGCATATAAAGTGCTCGGCATATATAAGTACACCCCTCACAAATCTATCTTTTAAGTTAATATTTTTAATAGGAAGCTATACAATATTATATTTGTGCATATACATTAGATTAGTCAGTACAGAAGAGAAGCAAAAAAAAATTTGTTGAAATTTTGTCGGTTGTATTTTTTTGCAATATTTAGCTTGAATTTAATTGTATTATCTTTCTATTTCTAAAGATGTTTTGTGACTAAAACATTATTTTAATAAATATATCTGTTTAATAAATCTGTTCTGTTTAAATGCACCAAAATACATTGCCTATATTCACTGAGAAATGGATAAAAAGATTCATTTTCAAAATGGGGTGTACTCAGTTATGCTGAGCACTGTATGTAGAGAGTAACTACTTTTATATTGTTTTACAACTGTATAAATTGTAAACTACTATTGTAATTGTAGACTCGTGGTGCATGTTTAATTTTACAACAAATTTTGAAATCTAACAATCAAAACGTGAAATAATAACTGGACAACAACTGTTCCAACTGAAAAGAACAACTGTTTAATCCTTTTCAAGTTCATAATATAAACTAAATATTGTACATTGTTTTCAACTGCAAGTTCTGACTTCTTAAGTACCCAAATATTTACGCTAGTGTGTGTAATAGGGCTGAATAATTCTCAAAATGTGAATCAAGCTTTTTATTTTTTAGAATAAAGATCACGATTTTCCTCAATTCTTTAGATGTAAAATAAAGATTAATATGAATAGGCTGTTGTTATTGTTATTTCTGGTTATTGAACAATCTGGTTGTTGTTATCATTACAGAGATATTAAAAGAGTTTTCGGTTTCAGAATACGTTACGTTAATCAAATCTGAGTAGCTGCGGTCACACTGCACTTTTCTCCCCATAGACTTCCATTCATACGCACGCGAATGCGTCAGACCAGAAACGCAAGGTAGTACAGCAAGTTTCGCACTTCGCTGCATTGGAAAATTCAAGTTTGGTGAACTCTGACCTGCGAAATCGCATCATATGATTGCGTGAGACCAATCGAGGATCAAAACATGGCCTCTCTGGACAGAAATTTAAAACATGGACCAATCGCTCGCTTTTTTAAATGTCTAATCATCTTGTTTAATACCGCCTCTTTTCACAGTGCCGTACGACAGAATTTTGCTAACTCAAACTGTAGTGTGCTTAATGCCGCAAACACATTAGAGTTTAGCTGCGTCCCAAATGGCACTATACACCATGTACTTATGCACTTACACACTCAACAGCATTGTGTATGTATGTAGAGTCAACCCAAATGGAACACTAATGTTTTTTTTTTTACTAAGCGGAAATTCAAGCAGATTCCCTGATGACGTTAGCCGATAATCCCTGTCATGAGTATAACTGCATTCACCATCGGGAGGCGCTATAATCACTCTCGTAGGAGAATTTTGCTTTTCATAATCCAAAATAAATAATCCAACATGTGTGCCTGATAGCTCCACCCCTTCCGCTATGTGAGCAAAGCTGCGGTCGTTGAGTGCATGAAGTGTCCATCATTACACACCATTTTACCGGTTAAATAAGTGCATCATATGGGTAATTAAAGTGCACTTATTATTTATAGAGTTTTCAGCGTGAACGCACTACTTACACTATTTATACTACAAAATGGTTTAGAATAGTGCATAGGTATGTGATTTGGGACGCACCTTCTGTGTGTGGGAAATTCTGTCTTACGACACTGCAAAAAGGGGCGGGAATAAACAAGATGATTAGACAGTACAAAAAGTGAGCAATTGCTCCATATTTAAAATTTCTGTCCAGAGAGGTCATGTTTTGATCCTCGATTGGTCTCACACAGTCAAGTGATGCGATTTCGCAGGTCAGAGTTCACCAAGCTTGAACTTTGCATTGGCCGTAATTTTGAAGTTATTTCAGATGTAATTGCAGTAATTTCACATAAAATAGGCTACTGCATAGTTTCTACACCAAATTGGACAAAACAAGAATGCATATAACCTTAAAGAGCCCCTATTATGGGTTTTTGAGAATGACCTTCCATGTAGTGTGTAACAGCTCTAACTGAAGTGAAATATCCAGCTAAGGCTTAAATCTGAAAGTGGACAGTGTTTAAAAATATTGATTCATTTATAAAAGAGTCGACTCCTAGTACTTTAAATAAATCGTTTTAATAACGAGTCTTTAGTCGTTTCGTCGTGACGTCGATACGAAACTTCACCCAGTTGTTGCGCTTGCAAAAACCTCAGCATTATAGCCCAGCCTTGTGTTGTTCGAGTGCTTCTGGAATCTACACACTTACAACGGAAAATTCATCGGCCTTTTGTTAGAGGAAGGATCAGAAAAGACTATTGATGTAAAGGACTATGTCAGAACATGGAGCAGTGCATCGTGGATCAGTTTCTTTCTCTATTTCACAAGTAAGTGGTTAATGGTTGCCTCCTTGCATTTTCTAGCTTGCAAATTATGTATTTGTGTTTTGTTACTTGTAACCGCTTGTACTGTATCAGGTTAACTCTGTATATTCTCATATCGCGTCTAAAGCCACACTGAAAACGTGACGTGTGGCGCTTTGTTTACGGATTTAATGCGTTTATGAGCCTGCGATCCTCTGCTGTTTGTCATTGCTATGGCCATCGTCAGCTGTTCTTACATACTTGCAGCAGTCAAGTTTCAAAATAAAACTGCACACACATACCTGCCAACATCTGTCCCTAAAAATCCGGTAGACTGGAGGGTTAGGTTCGGGGTGAGGTGTCTGAATAACAGTCAGGGCTGGAGCAAGAAGGACTGGCGCTCAAGGCGAACTGCGATCATGCTGCCCTCAGCCCGAAAGTGAAAAAGAAAGTGACCGGTTCGTGGTTGAAAGTGAGGACCGGGAGGGTGTCGCGGATGAAAGTGAGGACCAGGGGGGAGGTGGTTCGCGGACACCACCCTCACTATGGATGATGCGCCGGCCCTGATAACACTGGTGAGAACCGGGTACTGTGTTCTATGGTGTTAGTAACTAATGTGAAGTTGTTTCCTTAATATACATTCTTTGTATTCTGTTTTTGAATGTTTCTGTTAAGGACTTTTATTTTGGTGTTGTGTCCGCTGAGGAGGAGGGTAACGTGTGTACGTGTGTGTACGTGTGTGTGAGAAGGTAGAGTGTGTCGATCTCCTCCCCAGTTCTTGGAGTTTTGCTCAAAAAATAGTTAGTCGTCTGTATTTACATTCACCCACTGGCAGCCAAAATCCACTAATATGAAGCGTGAATGCACTCTGACTACTATATTGTTGATAAGCTGTGCAGGGCATTTCACTCTGTCTCGCGCTGAAGGCTGTCAGTGTCGACCAATCGCAACAGGCTGTCATCGGTCCAATCAGCAGATTAGCTTCACGCTAAGGAGAGGTTTGGGAACAAATGAATCACTGAACGATTCATATGGGAGTCGCTGGGATAATTAGGTAAAAATAAATGCATATTATAAGACCATGAAAGTATTTTTTGATCTTGCATGCATATCAGCCTGTTGTTGGAGATCCTTACAACCAAAATATGACCCTATTTAATGTATAATAGGGGCTCTTTAACAATGTTCATTGGAAATGTTTAATTTTATATAAGGTTCCCACTTTTACTCATGTTGATCAGTTTAAGATAAGATTTAAAACTGAGCTTTTAAAAGATTTAAAAGTGCACTTGTGTGTGTGTGTGTGTGTGTCTGCCTTTTTATTGATCAAGTGGTAGAGGTTGATATGACATTTAGAATGTAAGCAGTACTAAAAAATTGTTTTTAGAACGAGTAATAATCCCATTAATCTAGTTACAGTACATGTCCCTGTCTTAGGTCAGTGAATTTAAGCTAATTATTCATTAAAAAAGGACAAGTCATTTTTTTTTACTTTGTTCTTTGTGTGACTTAAAAGTAGGCAATGAATGATTTGGGCTAAAGCAAGAAATACAGTTTCTTCTTTAAAAAAGGGGAGACTAACCGAAAATCAAGAGTTTAGAGAATAAAACCTGCTCCTGACCAGGTTAGGTTTGCTGACTCTGAGTAAAAGTCGCTCTTTCAGAAACAGACTTGACTTACCCTGCTTTCTCGAGTTTGACAAACCTGCCATTTTAAAATGAAAAACCCAGAAAAACCCATTTCTCTCATTTCAGGGTTAACATACTCTTGAGTTTTCACTTAACCTCCTTTCTGAATCAGGGCCCTGGTTGTTAATGCAAAAGTGATGCCATCAGAATACAACTATTCATAATTCTGAAGTTGAATTATTACGTTTGACACATGCTTGCAATCTGTCATTGACAAATTAGACCTTTTTTTACTGGTAAAATCTAGGCATAGGCCAGTATAAGATTCTGACAGTATTATGAATAGTTGTATTCTGATGTACCTCGCTTAAATGATCTAAGATGATTTGACAGATCCTGGATCTTTTGATCTTGATAACTGATCTCTGCCTTATTTGGTTCTTCAAACAAGTTTGTGAATCAGATTAAAATATCTAGATGAACTGACCTGAGATCGCTGCGTGTGTTGTTAAAGATCTATCGACATCAGCCACAGGACAACAGCGCCAGTGCGCTCACCACACACCAGATATTGGTGGAGTCTAAAGATAGTGATAGAGCCAATTCGGTGGATGTGGATGATTGGTAGGCCATGATGGGTATAGGCCAATGGAATAGTTTGGCCTGGACACCGAGGTTACACTTCTACTCTTTATGAGAAGTGCCATGGGGTTTTTAATGACCACAGAGAGTCAGGACCTCAGTTTAATGTGTTATCTGAAAGACAGCGCTCACTGATAGTATAGTGTCCCCTTCAATTAAGACTCACACAGAACACAGGTTGAGCGCCCCTGCTGGCCTCACTAACACCACTTCCAATAGCAACCTAGTTTTCCCATGTGGTCTCCCATCCAGGTACTGACCAGACTCAGCCCTGCTTAGCTTCAGTAAGTAACCGGGCTTGGGCTGCAGGGTGATATGACAACAACAACAACAACAACAGAACGACAAGAGAAAACAAATGATAAAATATTTATTGATGTTATAAACAGAAAACATGCTTCTTCATTATCCAAATGTCCAACCACTTAGCAGTGAGCAATTAGGTTCCTCATTGCAAATCCATTACTGTAATGGCTGTTTCAGATCAAAGAGTCCAGTTCCTCCCTTCACAACTTTTCCTACAACCAAACAAGCTGAGGGCGAACTGAGTTTATCATAAGAACCTAAATAAGAGAGTGAGAGAGAGAGAGAGAGAGAGAGAGAGAGAAGCATTGAAAAATTATACTACTGAACAACACTATTTCGCAATATCAACAAGCATTATTATTTATTGAAAACTTATTGTACCTAACATCGTGGCTTGCTTCAGGAACTTGAAGCTGGTCTCAAAGGTCATCTGTTGCAGTGGGGAGCTGTTGGACTGAATGCCGAAACGATTGAGAGGCTTGTATACTCCCTCGAAACACATGTAATCGGCCACTAGAGACAGATGACGAGGATCCACCTCAATACCTGAGGAGAAACACTGCAGTCAGATCTCCAGTCAAACACTCAATCAAGTGCCAAACAGTCCATTCTTTTGTTATTACCTACCGTATACAGCAAACACATCTTTAATCTCCTTCTCAATGACTCTGAGGGCCACCTCTATACCGTATGTGCTGGCCATGGCATGAACCTCATTGGAGTATAACCTCTTCAAGTCCAGGATCTAGAATAACATAAATATGATTATTGACAATGATAATATTAATATTAACTTACTGTATACACTAGCAGTCAAATGTTTGATATCAGTAATATATAAAAAAAAAAGACACATTTATTCAAGAGTAAAAATAAGGAAATATTCTAAAAATACTGCCTTCTTTTCCTAAAATAATTCTGAAAAGTAAATGTATCAGTCTCCACAAAACTGATACAAGGAAAAAAATATTTTCAACACTGATTATTTAGAGAATCATTAATAATTGAGCACCGATAATAAATTATTAGAGTAGAACAGCAAATCAGCATACTATAATGATTTTTAAAGGATCGAGCAGTGCTTAATTTGAGCCGGATCTTGCCGGATTCTGTTTAGAAAAATGTCAGATATTCGTGTTTTGCATTTTCATGTTTAACTATTGGCCCTCAACAATATTTTCAGTCAATTGGCTTTCTTATGATTTGTTTTTATGCGCAGTGAGCAGCGAAAATAAATAATGGCGTAGTGGCCTACCTAAATAAAATTTGTATTTTCAAAATGATAAAGAGGCAGTCACAGATATTTCCATTTTTTAAAACTACAAGTAAATCTGATAATGAGCCTGATCAAAAGAGATCTTGAAAAGATGAAACGGCATGAATGGATCAGGATAGTGGGAGACAGAAGCAAAGCAATCTTCTCAATTCAGACAGAAAACATGATGGAATAAGTAACTGTTAGCTCTTCTTTAAGATTAGACTGAGCGAGTCATTTAATTTTTTTTCACTTGACACAAAATAGTGAACCGAATAGTGATTGTTCAAACCATTTATGTTTGTAGCTACATGTTTTATTATCCATGACTGACTTGTAACATTAGATAGCACAAAATAATTAAAGACTGATGCTCTTTATTTCCTTATCATCTACCCGCAAAGTTGATGTTTTTGTGCTATCACCATTTAATGACATCATGTCACGGGACCTTTTATTTCTTCTGGAATTATTAAATTACAAATTGAGCACAGGGATTCAGCAACACTGAAGACTGGAGTAACAGGAGAAAATGGCATTTTAAACAATGTTATTTGACATTATTATTGGGTATTGTGTTTTTTTATCAATGCAGAATTGGTGAGGAGAGAACTTCAAAAAAGATGAATAATAATGATAATAAATAGCAATAGTGTAAAAAAATTTAATTAGTTCAACTAATGGCTCTTTCATGGCAAGATCAATATAAAAAATAAAAATTAATTAATTAATATACTCTATTGGTGAAAATTTTGGGGTCAGTTTTTTTTCATGGCCACAACCATATCACTCTGCAGCCCAAGACCGGTTACTCACTGAAGCCAAGCAGAGCTGAGGATGGTCAGTACCTGGATGGGAGACCACATGGAAAAACTAAGTTGCTGTTGAAAGTGGTGTTAGTGAGGCCAGCAGGGGGCGCTCAACCTGTGGTCTGTGTGAGTCCTAATGCCCCAGTAAAAATGAAGGGGACACAATACTGTCAGTGGGTGCAGTCTTTCGGATGAGACGATAAACTGAGGTCCTGACTCTCTGTGGTCATTAAAAATCCCATGGCACTTCTCGTAAAGAGTGGAGGTATAACCCCGGTGTCCTGGCCAAATTCCCACTTGGCCCTTAACCATCATGGCCTCCCAATCATCCCCATCCACTGAATTGGCTCTATCTCTGTGTCCTCTAGTGTGGTCAGTGCACTGGCGCCGTTGACCGTCGCGTCATCCAAGTGGATGCTGCACACTGGTGGTGGTGTAGAGAGACCCCCCTCATGATTGTGAAGCACTTTGGGTGTATGACCATACATGATAAAATCGCTATATAAAATACACATTACATTACATTACGGCATTTATTAAAAGCAAAAATTATTTTTTTAATTGTTAAATATTTATTACAATTTGAAATAACTGCTTTCTTATTGTATGTAGTTTCAAATGAAATTATTACTTCAGTCATTATTGCTTTTATTACTATTACCATTAATAATAACAACAATAATAATAATAATAATTATAAATAATATAAGAGTGATTTCTGAAGGATCATGTGACTCTAAAGACTGGAGTAATTAGATTTTGATGAAATAAATGCAGCCTTGGTGAGCAGGATCCTACCATCCTACTCAAAATCCTACAGACCCCAAACTTTTGACCGGTAGTGTATATATGTATATGTATATATATATATGTATATGTATATATATATATCTATATATATATATGCTTAAGGGGGTAGATTTGTTTATATTAGGGCTGTCAATTGATTAAAAAATTAACTAATTAATCACACCTTTTTTTGTGATTAATCATGATTAATCACGAATAAAAAAAATCCTAAATGCAGGCATTGCAAATATGGAAATTGGAAAATAATAAAGTAATAATTACAAACAATTGTATTCATTGTAAAGTTGTATTGCGAGTTGAGAACATTAATTATAAAGTAGAAACAATTTTGCTCAGTCCTCCTTAACATTTAGCCAGTTGCTAAGACAGTCCAGTCTATTGACATTATCAGGGCACAGCACGCACACAGAGAGAGAGAGAGAGAGAGGGAGAGGGAGAGGGAGAGGGAGAGGGAGAGAGAGAGAGAGAGAGAGAGCACAGTACAGCGCACTCCCTTCAGGTGATGCAACCTTAGTTAGTCCTTAGTCCTTGGTTTTATCCATATTTCTTTGCACATTAAACACACGCAGAGCTGGAGCAAGCTGAACTGGCTCTCTAGGTGAACGGCAATCATGCCGCCCGCCCTCAACTCGAAAATGAAATAAAAAGTGACCGGTTCGCGGATGAAAGGAAGGACCGGGAGGAAGGGGGTGGGTGTCGCGGATGAAAGTGAGAATCGGGGGGGGTTCGCTCACTATTCTACGGCCGCCTAGGTCACCTCTACGGACGCGCCGGCCCTGAACACACATCGGCCACAACAGGAAATAAAAAAAACTGCAACTGCCTTAAATCATTAATTTTTTTTTTACGCGTTACATATTTCAAATTAATCTGGTGCGTTAACACGCTAATTTTGACAGCTCTAATATATATATATATATATATTATTGTAATGGATATATAGGATGTATTTGACTTACATCAGCATATTTGAACATCTCATGAATGTTGATGCCTTCTGTGTTGAGCATCATCTCTTTGCTTCCGTCTTTCCTCGTCACTTCATTTAACAAGCAGCGCGTGATGCCCTTGGTCTCCATGATGACCGCGTCCTGAGCCTGTTTCACCACCACTGACGTGAGGTCAAAGTGCACTTTAGTGATCGGCATGACCAGGGTCAACTGTGAAACAGAGAAACCAAAGCATTATGGATAGGAACACACTTTTACCATCAATTGTTGAGTACTGATAATTATCTTTGATTTCTGTTTGCTAATTTAACCAATATGTGTACCATCACAAATGACACACACATACAGAAATACATACATACATTATATATAGCCGCATTTTGAATCTTTGCAAAAACCTCAATGTCTATCACAGTCATTTATACAATATATACATCCTGGAATACGACCAACGTGGTCATGTACCGCATAGTTAGCAAGCATGTATTACACAAAACATAATGTTAAGTAATACATAATAATTCATAATAAAGTATTTTATTTTAGAAAAAAGCAATCTTTTACTGTGATGTGGGTTTTCAGTCTTCAGTGTAATGCGCTGCTTTGATCCTCAAGAGATAATCATCAATGCTGAAAACGGCTTTATGTTTGCGTAATACTTTTGTGGAGACCTTGATATTTTTACACTGTTGTTTAATATTATAGAGGTATTAAACTGTTGTTTTAGTCACTTCAGAGTAGGGCAGCACGATATTGAAAAAAATAATCTAACATTGCGATTTGTTTTATTCTGCGATATATATTGCGACATGAATCCAATTTCACTAGATGAGTTGAATAACTGTTTAGAAAGGATTTAGAATTTTTGATTTGGGATGATTGTGTAGAGGAGTGCATATGCATAAACGATAAGAAATAATCTACAAGCACAGATAAATTCAATAAAGATACAAATTAAATAAACAGCATTTTATTGTTTTCAGAGGAGTCGAACTGTATTCAGGTATACAGTAATTGAATAATCAAATGTAAATTAATACTGCATAGTCTTCATTTTAAAAACAATTCAATAGAATTTATCGTTATTAATTTGTCAAAGTTACAAACGGTATAGTCCCTTATGCCTGAATGTTTATTTAAAACCATCACACAGTCGCAGACCTCAAAATGACCCTTTTCACAAGCCTGTTATGACACGTTTAACGGTTATCAGCATCTTAAATGCTTGAAAGTTTTTAATATTTAGATTTTTTTTACCGTATGACCATTTATATGTATCTGTGTTACAAAAAGCGAATTACTGCTTGCGCAATGCGTTTCTAATGCAGCGTCTATTGGACTGGACCGTAAATTTGACATTATTCTCTCCTCTGGCCACCGTTATCAGTCTCACACATTTTTTTCCCTTTTTTGAAAGTCTTGATAACATCAAGATAACTATTGTGAATATATAGATTCTGAAACGATATATCGTACAGCCCTACTTCAGAGGATCCTTGTTGGACTAAACTATTTTATTCAGCAGGTCAATTTTTTTTAATAATTCAACATTTTTTTATTCAAATTGTACATGGCAAATGCATTTAATGATGAATATTGGTTAAAACACGGACTGAATTGCAAACTACAGCTATGTAAAATGAACTGACTGTATAGGTCATAACATTCTGCAAAATATGGATCAATCAAAAATAGTGTTGCACTTTCAATCAAAAACTATGTATAACATTTTACACAAACTATTCTGCAAGTCAAAAATATTACAGCAATAAAACCAAATCTGAAAACAATTGACTATTTTATATACTTTTAATTTAATAAAAAAAAATAACAAATTTTATAGGTATCTATTATTGTTACCAAATGAGAAAACATTAAGACACTTATATCATACAGTTATTCTTTTGAGTACAAATTCTGTATTAATGTATTAATATAACTTTTCTTAGTAACGAGTAAAGTAATGCATTACTTTAAAAAAAATTATATTTGAGTTACTTTTTTGAAAATGTAATGCGAGTTACTTTTTAGTTTAATTAATTAGCTTTTTGAAAATAAATTGATAAATTAGGATTAAAGTAGTCACAATGAACCACGCAGTCAATGAGAGGATTATAGTCTCAATGGACAGTGATTTTACTTAGGACAAAAAATACAAAAGTAGCAAACACATTGCTTTAAACTTTCAATAATTTGTATATACGGCAGGTAGAGCTCTGGGGTACCTTTTAAAGGTAAATATAGGGAGAGGTTATACTAGAGTCCCTAGTTTTTTGCGATTCCGCGATCGCTGAATCCAAAGCAAAGTCAAAAAAAAGTTGCAATTTTTTGCAATACTGTAAACTTCTTAATTTAAATGCAAAATAATCACACAAAAAATAAATTATATATAAATATAATTAAATTATATCTATTTCAGTTTTTGCAATGAATTGTTTTACATGACTTATAGATGTTGCATACACAGCACAAAAGATGCATTTAAGTGTCTCTTGAAAAATTATCTCACCTGCACCCTCACAATCATTACATTACATGGAGGAGGGGGAGGGTTGTTTTGCAGCATGTGCAGTAAGCAGACGCAGATGAAGTGCTAGAGATGTACATGTGAAGTCAATGGAGTGATGCGGTTAAACATCCTGTGGCACAAATTGACTGAATAACATGGAGCGAACTGGGTGTTTTGTGTGTTTGACGCGCTTTAGACTGCAAAAAAATAATTGTGAAAAACTAGGGGGTCTGTTATACAGTGTGTTGTTAATTGCTGAGCTCCTCTATTAAAAAAGAAAGAAAAAAACAAGTTCTAAGAGATCGAGCCTCAGCCAGGTAATACAAATAATACTAAATTAGCTCAGAAATAGCATAACACATTACTTGCCATAAAAAAGTAACTAATGAACGCAACTAGTAACTAGGGCTGGGCGATAAAATCAGTATCAAAATTTATTTACAGAGCACCCTCGTCAGCAATGGTTTGTTCATTTGATATCCTCTGACAAAACGCTTGATGGTCGCCTAGTTATGAGAGACACCATTGAAGTGCAAAGTGTAAATGGTAAAGGAATCCACACGCATGTTACTTCAGGTCAGAATAACAACACATGTGAAAATGAGTGCCGTATATCAGCAGTGAGAAGATTGTAAATAAAAAAGGATGTAAGGATGTCGCCAGAGTGGCTGTTGGTTTCTTTTCTTGTGCATCCCAGAACCTAGCTCCCCATCTGAAAGATTTTATAGCATAGTGGGTAATGTAGTCATCCAACTTCACAATTTGTAATGTTGCAGTATGCATTTGAATAATGATGGATAGCTCTTTTTCTTGAAAGCTCAGATTTGATAATCATAATTTGTGTTGTTGACAGAGTTTGAGGTTTACTGTATCATTATTATTCACACCTTAAAGTTTGCTTTGATTGTTCAGTATGTACACTTTGTAACATTTGATTTACCAAGTTTAAGAGTCTCTTTAACACTTATGTTTATTTTATTAGAGATGAAGAGATGAGATATTTTGTTTAAATATTTTTGGTTTTGACTATTAAAACTATTTGCCTTAGTAATCTTGGTAAATTAAAATAAAGTGGTTAAATAAAAATGCATTACTTTCAAAATTAACTTTCCCCAACACTGGTGGTCTGGTAAACACTGATACTACATATTATCCCTAATTGATACTGGAGAGCTACAGTATTTAAAAAAACTATTACAAATCTGTCCAATGATTGTGTAAAGTTTCAATAGCGACAATGACCCTAAACCAAGATCAATTTATTTATACACACCTCACACCACAGTCCTTTTTTGGTGTCATATTTGTAGTCCTCAATGGAAGAGCTTAACTGCAGCACTGAGTTGATTCTCATTGAGCCCTGTGAGGTTGCCTTAGGCTGTTTAGAGTTAACTCTCTCTTGGCTCTCAGCAGACCCTTCCCCAGAGACCTCCTGAGACTCCTCCTGTTCCTCAGCCACTTCCTCCTGCTCCTGATCACTGCACTCCTCTCCCTCCTCACTCTCATAGTCTACCTGAGGAATCACAGCAGACAATACAACTTTACTTGCTGTCATGCTATAAAATGTACCTGTTTGAAATAAAATATAGAAAGATATTACACTATATAACGCTGAAATTTACATCTCCTCATCATTTACTGAACCTTAAATGGTTTTAGACCTTTATGAGTTTATTTTCTTTCTGTTCAAAACCAAAAAAAATTTGTGGTTGTGGAATGGTGGAAACTGGTAACCATTGACATCCATAGTAGGTAAAACAAATATTATGGAAGACAATAGTGTTGTCATGATACAGGGATTCGATACCAATCGGTACAGAAATTTTAAAAATGTTCCTGCGAACATTTGAGCTCAGCTGATTTGCCATTGTGTTCATGTGCTCAACAGAAATGATTGTGATTAGCCGTGAAGTTCACCAAACTCACCACTGTTTACTGAGTTTAAACACAGGTACAGGGACACTGGAGAGTTTTAATGTCACTTTGATCAGCTGTTTTTTTTCTATAAGCTGACATACAAGCGATCCACTGATGAATTGCGGCTTCATTGAGTCTGTTTTTATTACTATAGGAGTCAATGGTTGTAAACACTTGAGGTAGAGAAAATTAAAACATTTTCATCCCTTTAAGAAAAGGGGAAGAATTCTGATACCTCCTCTTCTTGTTTTTCTTTTCTCTTGGAATCTGTGGCATCAGCGTCACCTTCATTGGCCTCATCATCTACAATCCTCTCGTTTTCTGCATCCTCCCCTCTGTCCTGTAGAGAAGTCAATCATATTACGGTCTCTTATCTATTTATGCCATTGCAGCAGAACACGTGTGATTTGTTGTGAGAGTTTACCTCTCGGTCTGCGGCGCCATCACTGGTGTCTCGATCATTATCAGTCACTGTGGCTCTACGAGTTTCCACTAAACTGATAGCAGCCAATTTTGCACTCAGCTTCTTAATGGCCTCCAACAGCATGCGGAAAAAACTGTAACATATAGTAAGCCTGTCAAAAAGCCTGCACTTAAAGGTCAAGTGAAATAATGTTTTTTTAGATGTTAGTATCAGTATGTTAGTTTTAAGGATGCATACAAGCTAGTGTGTTAAAAGAAATCATGTTTAGAAAATATACAACTGATATAAAGCTTGTGGTTTTAGTTTGTCACTTCCACTTAAATGGGTAAATGTTTTTTTTTTATGAGTCACATCAAACTTAATTTTCTCATAAAATACTGACCAGTCAAATGCTCTATAGTATCTGACGTGTCTTGCCTCCTTAACCCTCTGGGGACTGAGGTGATTTAATTAAATAATATTTGAGAATTATTGATGTACAACTTTGTATTTTCTTTTTAAAAAAATCCTGCGTGGTTAGTAGGTTTTTGGAGAATTTTTTTAGCTGAAATAAGGTGATGAAACACACTGAATAGGCCTGAATAAGACTTTTGAGTAACCAGTCTTGTAGGCTAGAATTCTTACTTCACGATTATGTGAAAATTATTCTGTTCTCTTATTCAAAGAAAACATTACAATGATTTACATTTTGTAAAGTCCATTTTGGGTCATCTCAGCTGTATGCGTGTAAGTGACAATGGTGATGAATAAGTCACACCTGGTGAGGCAAAAGACACTCCCCCACTGGTTAATGTTAACCTATCAAGGGCATTGTAAAGCTAGCCCAAACTAAATTCTTGTTGTATTACTTGCTTTATTATGACCATGTAAACTCTATGGGCAAACAATGTATGTGCACTTATACAGTATGCACAAACATGTATATTTGAAATGGAATAAAACATGTTTGCAAAACTGTTGTAATAAAAACTTTGTGCATGTATCCAGCATTAATTAATAGTTTCTGAATGACTCACTGAGATACTAAAGTAACGTAATGACAAAAGCTTTAAACACAATAAATAATATTTTAAACATGAAAAACAATTACTTTAAAGGGCACCTATTTTACCCCTTTTTTAAAATGTAATATTAATATTATGGTTCTTCTGAGTGTGCCAGTTTAGGCTCAGTTCAAAACACAATTCAGATTTTTTTATTATGATGTGTTAAAAAGTGCCATTTTGGGGGCGTGTACACAGTTTGCTGTTTTAGGGGCGTGTTGCTTCACATGAAAATTAGTTTCGACTTCCCGCCCAAGTTAACAAGGGGGCGGAGCCAAGAGCTCCCCCGCTTTGTGCAATAGACAGGCAGACAAGAGAGAAGCGGAAATGGTCGTGCCCAACTGAGCCTGGTTTCTCTCGAGGTTTTTTAAATTCTTCACTTTCGCCAATTGGTGAAGTTTTTTCCTCGCCGCTGTCGCCACTGGCTTGCATGGTTCGGGATCTGTAGAGCTGCGCATCGATGGAATTGCTCCTCAGTGTTTGGACTCTCAGTAGTGATTATTAAACCACACTGACCTGAGCTAAACTAAACTGAACTTAAACACTGAAAACTGAACTGACACTGTTTCAATTCACTATAAACTTCCATGTGAAGCTGCTTTGACACAATCTACATTGTATAAGCGCTATACAAATAAAGATGAATTGAATTGAATTGAGAAGCAACATGAGTGTACCAACCAGGTACAGCCAGCTGTACTTGTACGACTCAGACACAGACCAAGCAGAGAGTACAAATCATTTGTGTCTTTGTATAGTTTTACAGCCAACTGTGTGCTAGTTTAAGCTCCGAGCTTGTAGCCTACACCGAGACTAATGAAGCACACTGAATTAACTTTGACTGAAGGGCATCACACACCGGATGCACCGCGACACGGCGCGCACATGACAGTTGAAAGTATCGCACGCTTGCAGCGTCGGTGTGTCACCTGTTAGAAACTTATGTTTAGAATTCAAAAAAGCATGCCGCTGCGTGGCGCGAGGCTGAGTGTCGCCGAGCGGCACTTCTGGTTGACCTGCTTGATGCACCGGACGCGCCGCTCAGAGCCATGACGCGGCACACCAGACGCGCACATTCGCATGTTATTTAAAATGAAACTATTCAGATAACGCTCTGTGGCGTGGCAGAAATATGAACAGTGTCCTGAGCAGGGCCAGCGCGTCCATAGAGGCGACCTAGGCGGCAGAATAGTGAGCAAACCCCACGGTCGTCACTTTCACTCGCGACAACGCGAAATGCATGGCGCTGCGCGTCGTTAGTTCGTTATTTCCAATGGAGGGACGAGCACGTGAGGCAGCGCGCTTGCACTTTTCAGCTGCACCTAGTTAAGATGACAGGGAGCTTCTGTGACTGCGGGAAATGCAAACCGCTGAAGTTTAAGGAAGACACAATGAAAAGTACACATGTATGCAAACCCACCAAAACTCACAAACACTGGCGTGAAGGAGAGCGATAACGTGGTGAATGTTGAGCCCAATGAGCCTTACATCTAAACATAGAGCAAGGGTGTTTCTTTGGTGACATCACTTTGACTCACACGCTGAAAATGGTGGACGTGAAACAACATACTGAGGAGATGGTAATGGCCACCTGTCAATCAATATTGGTGGGCGGGGGGACCGCACTCCTACGTCAAGTTGCGGTCGATCTCAAAACCGCTCCAATTGGTCCACCGTTTTTATGTTGATAAATAAAAAAAAAAAGCACTGAGTGTGTTTATATCAGCCCAGTATGACGGTCTATACACTATACCTACACATATGTCTGTCCAAACAGCTTGAAAAGTTGATTTTTCACCATAGGTGCCCTTTAAATCAAAATAATATTTAAAGATAATATATATATATATATATATTGCCCAAATAATTGCAACCTTAGTTAACTCTGACTGGTTTAACTATGGTAAAATAAAAAAATCATCAAATAAATAAATAAATAACATGTATAACATGCATCATGTTGTGAATAAAGCGAGACAACATTTGTTTTCAAAATGAGTTGGAAAGTGCACCTTCCAAGCTTTATGTAGGTATGTCTCATGTATTTGTGGAGATTTCGCAGTTTTTTCTGACCACAGTTTACGCTGCGTGCGTCTTACGTGGACGATTGTAACAAAGCCCAGTGGACGTGGTCGCATTAAAAATAATGAACTCAGACTGGGAAACTAGACATAATGTTGGTTTTATACTGATTACTTAACAAACAATATTTGTTTTCAACATGGACTTGTTGCATTTAAGTAGACACTTCAAGCTTTCTATAGATGTCACATGTCTGTATGTTTTGTTTTTGCAGTTCAGTTTCAGTTCAATTTAGTGCCACGTTCCTAAAAACAGTTTGCAAAGAGACAAAAGAAAGAAAGCGTTTTGCAAACGCACACACTTTTGTTGTTACTGTGAGAATACACAAAAAAGTAGGCTCCTAACAGTTTTGAACGGTGTAAAACACTTATTTGTGTGACCAAAATCAACAGGATAATCTTAGTGTATTAGGCACTGATAAGAAAAAATAATGCTGGTCACGGTAGAATGACCAGGGCCCTCAGAGGGTTTAAGACCCTTCACATTTGCTGCAGTTGAGCTCAACCACTCATTACTGGCAGAGCTGTGATAAAAACCCTCACAATTGGCTAAAAGGGGAGGAGTTATTATGTCCCACTCTCTCTTCATGTTTCAGTTGTTATTACATCAAACATCAAATAAAAATGGCACATTCCAAAGCTGATTAGTGGCTGAATCTGAAATGATTAGTGGCTGAATGATTAGTGGCTGAATCTTTTTATCATACGTTTGTTCCATGTAGTGAAGGATCTCATCAGGGTTGAGTAGCTTGTCTTCCTGGTATCGCTCAGGTGGCAGGAAGTGGAATGTGATTTTGAAGACTCGTGACTTCATGGTCTCCTTCTTCGGCATTCGGAAAGTTTCTATCACATCTACTTTATGAAGCACCTGCATTCAGAAAGATCAAGAGCACACACACGCACACACACAAGTTCATTTTTTTTTCTTTTAAGCCATAGTTCGTCATTTTATTCCACACCTGTTTGACTATTTTCCTGTAAAAAAAACAAGTAGATTTTTTGAAGAATGTCCAAGTGGTTTTTATTCTTTCCTTACTCAATATTGTCAAATCTAGTACAGCGTGTCCTAAAGGTGAAAATTCAACCATCATTTACTTACCTACAACACTCTAAACTTACAAGGCACTCAACATTGAAGCACAAAACAAAATATTTTTAATGCAACCAAGAAGATTTCTGTTAACATTTCATGTGGAATGTGATTAAAGTTATTATAATTATGTTATTATAATTTATTATTGATTAGTGGTCAAATCTTTTCTGAGTTTTTTTTCATCATGTAAGTTTGTCCAAGTGTTAGACATATGCCAATATTCAATTAAATATATCATGATAATGCACTATATTTATATCACAGGCACTTCAAAATACTGTGAATAATCATTTTTTATTTAAACTTTTAGGGCCCTATCATACACCTGGTGCAATAAGGCTTAAGACGTGTTTGGAGTGATCAGTTGCTCATTTCAGACCAGTGCAACACTAATTTTCCCGTTTTGCCCCACATTGTTGAAATAGCAAATCCATTTGTGCCACTTTATGGACTCATGGGCGTGCTGGTCTACAATAGGGGTGTGTTAAGGATTGTTGGCGCGTTGCTATTTTGAAGAACTGAAATAAACTGAGCCATAGACAATCTAAAAACTGGTCTAAAGTCCAGTGCAGAGCGCGTAATTTTGTGTCTATGTGGGTATAAACGCTTACACAATGCTTAATACACAAAGGATGTACAGCAATACACAAATATCTTTACGTATTAAAAAAATTAAAGGATTACAATGTTACAAAAAATTATTATTTTCTACATAAACAAAACAACACTACCTCCATGCCTTTTTTTAGTTCATTTATGACGATCTGCATTTTTCAGTGATTCTATAGATATCATAATGTCAAATATAAGACTTTTTAAGACCTTTTTAAGACCATTAAGTATTAAATTTAAGACCTATATCACAACATCAAAAACACGCATACACATAAAAAGAAAATGCAAAAATCACAAAATTAGTGGTAAAATAAATGTATTCAAATTGAACAGTACTAAAGACAGGTTAAATGCACAATTGAACTACAGAAAAAACAAACAAACATCTTAAAGTTTGATTTATACTTTAGCCTGGCGAAGAGATTTTTTCAACACATTTCTAATCATAATAGTTTTAATAACTAATTTCTAATGATTTATTTTATCTTTGCCATGATGACAGTAAAAATATTGGACTAGATATTCTTCAAGACACTTCTATACAGCTTAAAGTGACATTTAAAGGCTTAACTAGGTTAATTAGGCAGGTTAGGGTAATTAGGCAAGTTATTGTATAATGATGGTTTGTTCTGTAGACTATCAAAGAATATATAGCTTAAAGGGGGCTAATAATATTGACCCTAAAATGTTTTAAAAAAAAATTAAAACTGCTTTTATTCTAGCCAAAATAAAACAAATAAGACTTTCTCCAGAAGAAAAATATTATACTGTGACATACTGTGAAAATTTCCTTGCTCTGTTAAACATTATTTGGGAACTATTTAAAATAGAAAGAAAATTTCAAAGGGGGGCTAATAATTATGACTAACTGTTTCAAAAACATAATTTGTTACTTAATTTGAGTTTGTAACTTGTAAATTGTTTTAAATTCACAATTGTAACCTATACATCAGTGTAAAACCTATGAATGGTGGAAAAACATTCTGTAATATTAAAACCACTTGGGTCTCCACTTTGCCATGGCCTCTTTTTTTGTTTTAACAAACTTATCCCTCAGGTTTTCCAAACACTTTTCTCCTTTCCCACTGCTGTTGCAATTTCTAGCCAAGAATTATTGGTCATCTGGTTATCTCTATGATCACGCATGTACGGATCATAAAGAAGATGTGTGTACAGTCGTACTTGTTTCAGACAAAATCTCTTCAAAGTGTTTCATATTCAACTCTAATTAAATGCGGCGTCACGCGAACTGTTCAGTGTTCACTCGAGTCTCTAAACATTACGTGAGCCCCGCCAGCCAAAATCATGTCGCGCAAACACACCGATGACGTCACATTCACCGCGCACACTGCATGTTGGTCTCATGTGTAGTTGTAATACCGCGGACTAGTGAAACAAAGAGCTACAACTCCACGAAAACCAAGCAACAGCAACAAAAAGAATTTAAATGAGCATTAGACGTAGCGTTACACGGACATCGGAAAATTAAGACCTGTGCAAAAATATTTAAGACCTAGAACAGCGAATTTAAGACTTTAAAGGCCTTAAATTTCGATTTTTTTATTTTAGACTTTAAGACCCCGCGGAAACCCTGATTTGTATAATGTTATTGTTATAAGCAGTATTATTTATTATATGCATATTTATATTTGTTTAAATAAAAACAAGCTTAGATTTGTCCACCTTTTGGGTTTTGGAGACATGCATTACCATATGGGACATAAGAATAGGGTGTGTTTGGATATAACTCAGTTTTTTGACCACATTTCATTATTATTGTTCATTGATTCGTTTACTGAAAAATAGAACTGAATGTAGAAATAGTTGAGACAAATCTTTGTGCTTAACAAACCAAAAATATGTAGGCTAATGGATGTCTTCAGTGAAGAGAATCTCCAATGTGTCCTTATCTACGAAAGATAGAGGCCGAATGGAGGAGGCTTGTTCTTTATCCTCGGGCTGCAGATGGTTTGTTTTAATGTTCTCGCTAGTGAAGTGTTCAGTTTTTTCACTTACAAAGTCCATCACGTAAATAGCAAATGTGCCATGGTGCGACACAACTGACACATGGAAGATGAGAATGATTGGTTTAATGCACGTTATGCTCAAAACACACCCATAACTCATTAAGAGAATAAACACAACCCTGTTAGACCAAGCGCCGTGGCGCATATAGTGTTTTTCTGTTCTTAAAATAGCAAAAGTGGATTCGGACAGGCCCTCAATGTTTTTATGCTTTGCGCTTTAGACTTAACTTTAGTTAAAATAGAGCCCTTAGAGTGTCTTTTAAGAATGTTCAGATTGCTGTATTTGCTGTGGTTGTTCATGCATCAAATGCTTGAAGATGTACATTTTCACATGTTTATCTGTCCTACTACATTAAAAATTCTGTGATTATTTATAAATTATTTATTCGTTAACTGTGTACAGAAAGGCTCCACTTGTTAACATTAGTTAGCTAAACTAAAATAATTTAATGGCAACTACAAAAGCATTTACCAATCTTAGGTGATGTTAATTTCTAAAATTGTAATCAAGAAATTAAGTGAAGTTTATAACTAACAAATTCAGTTGCAGGGTTCAATGATAAGGATTTTTTCTATTGGCCCGACTACCATAATAGACTGTGATATAGCCTGGTTCGTTTTGCTTTGTCACTACAATTGATCCGTTCCATAGTTCGTTGCAATCGATCCAAGATCACCTCATTCAGGTGATCTCGGACTAATTGCTTTGGCACAGATCTGAGTGCGATTGTGGGATTCACATATGCCAAACAAGCCACGCTAGCTGGGCAAATGAGACAGGATCCAAAACAAACTTCTAGGTGTGAAAGCACCCTAAGACTGTATTTGCACACAATTGACAAACAGTCGCAGCCATATTAAATTTTAGTGACAAGACAGTACTGGCCCAGATTGGTCCAGTAATTATCCTGTCTACTGTCCTAAACATCTCGCTCGCTGGCTCTGGGCCATGTGGGCCATCAGTCCTTATTGTCGAGCACTGAGTTTATAAACTTTAACATATAGCTATAATATGGCTATTTCTAACTTTACACTGATTTCAATGTATTATTGTTTAAATGAGATTTTAAATGTGATTACAGTTCAGAGTGAAAGACAGTAGTTGTTGTTATTGTAATATTAGAACATTATAGATAATTAAATAAGATTGTAAAGTTTTACATAGCACGTCATCATCCTTTTGAAATATTAAATTGTTTAAAATGTTTATTTACTATGAACATGCATATACAATAAAGCAATACACTTTTTATTAAACCTGCTAAAGTAATGCAGCTTAGGTCAATATTGTGATATTGTATATCATAATAGCTTCAGCAATTAATCGCAACAACAAAATACCAGGATCAAGAAAGTGGATCTCATGGGCCACATTTAAAGATCCCACATATACACACTAGCATCTGACTGAGCAAGTGAATGAGTTCTGGGCTTGCAAGATGACCATCTCACACATCCACCACAAAATTATCTTAAACACAGAGAAGCTATGGAGATTTATCTTTTATAGATGTCCTCATGAGAAAAACAATTCTGCACAAATAGGCTTAATACAGCCTTCCCTCACATGTAAACAATAAACAAGTTGTTCTTACCTCTGATAAGCAGACTCGTGTTATCTTCTTCCGCAGTGTTTTAACCTGCTTCAAGGCTTTCTTGTTCATCACAACTGGAATACTCATCATGGGGGTTTTGATGGCCGAACTCGCAACCATGAGAATTTCTCTTAATCTGTAGAAAGATTGATAAACACAAGGTCACAATAACAATACATAATTAATAAAAAAACTAAAGACACAATAGCTATGTTTCCATCCAAAAATGCAAATTACTTTCTGCGCAAAACTGGATTATAGCATAAAAGATGTGTGAATAAAGCAGTGTTTCCATCCAACGAGTCAAAGCAAACAAAATGGTCTCTTCCTGATTAACTGGCACCAAATATCAACAGTAAAAACGGAATTTGCTGAGGTAGGAGAAGCTGCGTCAATCTTTTCTTCGTTTAATAAATGACTTGCACCTCAGAAGGCAATCCTGACACACAGTGAACACGCGGTGGTGTTTGAAGGTGTCAGACGTGGAGCACAGACGCTCTTGATTCTGGAGGTCATTAATAATATAATTATTAATAATATAATTAACACTTATAGTGAAATGGTTAAGGCTTTTTAGAATGACCAAAACAACATTTCAGATGGTTTATCATGTGCTTAGCCTGCTGGTTTGTCTATTCACACACATTTTTATCATCACATGATCTCTTATAACATCACATGACTTTTTTAATGCACATGCTGAAACTTTTGTGGTATAAGTGTTTCCATCATAGTTTTTGCACATCTTTTCTTATCGAATAAAAAGTTTATCCTACTTAATTATGTGCATGTTTTTTATGAGCATTTTTAAAATGTATGTGCATCTTGGCGTTTCCATCAACCGTTTTTTAATGTGCATATGCAAAATACGCATAAAAATAGGTGGATGGAAACATAGCTAATGGCAATATTTTTTCAGCATGCTGCTGTAAAAATTTTTGCATCTATGCACGAATGAGTACAGCAACTACATTCGTTTCTTTTTTTATGTAGAAAAAGATCACGAAGGACAAAGTAATGAATAGATTTAACATGTAATTAGCCACAAAATAGATCTGATAAAAAAAATCTTGAAATGTGCACCAATTATTTCATAAATGTTTTTAATAAACATAGTGGCTAAAATAAACAGAAGCCATTTGGAGGGAAATCTGATTTGTAACATTATATTAGATCTGTGCATAGACTGATTTCACGCAGCTGCCATTTTAAACAGCAAAATCGAGGCTGCAGTGTGAAGAAACCCGGAAGTATTGCCTGAGTCACACAGGAATGTTGTGTACCTGGCTGTATATCTTATCAGTGAAGAGAAAGTGACACAAATTTATCATTTTACCGCCTTCCAGGTGACTCAAAGGTCCATTCTGAATGAATAGTATGAATGAAAAAAAAACAGGGATATTGGACCTCATTTTCAGCTTAGTTAAGGGAAATGGCTCCAGTTAGCTAACGTTTTCTTTCCCAAACACATTTTAGATGCCATTTATCAAAATCCAGTTAATGAACTGATCCTTTCACTATATCAGACATGTCAGATACAACAAAAACAAACAAACGTGCATTTCCCGTTAAAATTTAAGCACTGTTTATGGCGTTCTTAAACAGCGCTGATTTGCCATTGTGTTCACGTGCTCAACAGAAACCACTGTGATTGGCACTGCACTTCACCACTGTTTACCGAGTGCAAATACAGACCAGCGATCCGCTGAACTTCGTGGCTTTAAAACGCTCCAATGTCCTTCTATCTGTGTTTGCAATCTGTGAAGAGCGGTGAACTGATTACCTTCACGGCCAATTACAGTCATTTCTGTTGAGCACTGGTGAATACTACGACAAATTAGCTGTTTAAGAACGCTGAAGGCTGAAGCAGAGAAGCGTCCCCACGGTGTTTACCTGGTGCCATGAACTGAAGCCTAGGAGGACACTTAAGTGTATTACTCTTAAAGAGATTGTGATGTTGTTTGATGCCTAATATGCTTTTAATTGTTTAAATTAAACTGAATGATATTAAAGTGATGTTTACACCATTTCTGCATTTTGAAATCGCGGCAACAGCTGGAGGTTTGTACTCCACAGCAGGTTGTTGCAATGTTTACAGTGATGATTCTATACCTCCGGGTTTCTTCCCACCTCAGCCTCGCTTTTGTGTTTTAAAATGGCGGGCACGTGAAATAAGCATATTTGGTCTTTATATTACACTATTGAACTCATTGGCATTGCTACTGACTAAAGTAAGATCTGACCTGGGAATACCCAGTGTGACATTCATCTCTCCTCTGCCAGCGAAGTGAAAGGTGTTGAGGGTCATTTGTGTGGATGGTTCACCGATGCTCTGAGCTGCAACCAGACCCACAGCCTCTCCAGGGTCACACAGAGCTCTCTGCCATTTCAGTTGCAGGAGATTTCTCAACCTGCCAACACACATACACAAAACTGTGACTCAAAATTAGTTTTAAAAAGCCTTTTCCAGTTAACCATGTACAGCTGAAAAAGCCATACTAACTCATTGGTTCAATTAGAGTAGAATCTCTGAAGAACATTAAGCTATTTTAATTGTAATTTAATAATTGTAATCACATATGAACATCCATGTTACGAAAGGGTCTAAAATAATATTTGGGGAAAAAAATCTATCAAAGGCATATCATTTACTCTCCCTTCACTTGTTGAAAACCCCTCCAAACGGCATTGGAGTCCCATGCTGTATTTATAAGGTGTAATTCACACAAAAATGAAATTTATGTCTTAATGTATTGATGTATTTGCGGCCGCGAAATGACAAGTGAGCTGACGCACTGTTTGTTTACTATGAGAGAATGCGTACGTGCCTGTGAATGAAGTCTACTTCAGTGAAAAGAACTATAGGCTGTGATTAACAGGTAATAAAGTTGTAAATAATGTTCAGATTGTTGCACAGATCGATTGTTTGACAGCTGCGAGGGAAGTATAATTTCCATGTATGTTTTTCTCTCTCAAAGTGACGGCACCATGACATGAACTGCACTTAACAGTGAAAGTGAAACCAAAAGCGAACATCATTTAACTGATCGTATTACATTTTAGAGTTATGATTATGACAAACATTTTACATGTTTTTTTTTCATAGCAAACACAAAGTGTTGTGCATGAAAACAAATGTTTAACAGTATCAGTATAACTACTTTAGTCTATAGAACGTTGAATATAATTCAAGAGGGATTCTGATAATGACAAATGTTTCATTTTACCACTGAAAAAATGGTCTAATAATGTTGCCAATAGACAGACTGCAAACATATGTCTCAAACACATAATTCAACTTCAGAATTATGAATAATTGTATTCTGATGTCATCAACAATTAACAGCATGACAAATTTAAAATCTGTTCAAGTCCACCATTCAAAGTCTATACAAAATGTAGCATTTTAACCAACAGTAGACATACACATAGGCCTAATATTATTGTTGTTTTACCATATGTTTGAGGATAACAATAATAAAAGCCTACTCATATGAACCTTTATTTTACATCTACAGAATGAAAAAAAAGAAATTGTCATTCTTCTTTCAGCTAGAATCATGCAGCCCTGCACACAAAGGTTTAGAACATCCTGAGGGTATGTAAATAGTGTGCAAATTTATATTTTGAAAAATTATTTTATAGTGTTACTACATTTTTTCTATTTCTAATATTTCTTTATACTTATTTTAAAAAGTTAAAAAACATATTTAAATAACATGAATTATTATTTAATTACTGATATCTAGTTATTTTGAAAATGCCTCCTATTTGAATTTTTCCTCACAGCACTATTTGCCGCACCCAGTTTTTGTTAGGAAAAAGCTTTTTCATTACAGCAGATGTACTAGCCTGTCAAAAAAACTTCCATTAATCACTGTTAAAATCAATTATTAATCCACAAAGTTTTGAAAGTAAAAACATTGAAGTTTAGAATTTTAATATGGATATTTTGGGTGACGCAGTGGCGCTCTCCCCTCACAGCAAGAAGGTTGCTGGTTTTAGCCTCGACTGGGTCAGTTGGCGTTTCTGTGTGGAGTTTGCATGTTCTCCCCGCGTTCGCGTGGGTTTCCTCCGGGTACTCCGGTTTCCCCCACAAGTCCAAAGACATGCAGTACAGGTGAATTGGGTAAGCTAAATTGTCCGTAGTGTATGCGTGTGATAGAGAATGTATGGGTGTTTCCCAGTGATGGGTTGCAGCTGGAAGGGCACATATACAACATATGCGTACAACATATGCTGGATAAGTTGGCGGTTCATTCTGCTGTGGCGACCCCTGATTAATGAAGTCGAAAAGAAAATGAATGATGAATATGGATATTTTAACACAGATTCCATAATGTTAAAAAAGTCAACATATGCTCTTACCTATCTGTATCAGTGGTTTCAGAAGATGCCCGAAATTCCTGCTTGATGTTGAACTGATTAAGATAAGACTCAACAATGGAGTCAAATGTCTCAGACACTGAACCAAAGCTGATGTCTGGCCGGTAAAGACCCAGACACGGTTCTGGACAACGAGAAGTCTTCTTTGAATACCTCATCCGGCCAGACTCATCCAGAGCTCTCCATC
The DNA here is from genome assembly GCA_903798205.1 of Danio tinwini. Lineage (NCBI taxonomy): Eukaryota > Metazoa > Chordata > Actinopteri > Cypriniformes > Danionidae > Danio > Danio tinwini. The sequence continues at coordinate 17,214,934 of CAIGQZ010000690.1, forward strand.
TTTCCATGAGCTAAACATGAAATCTCATGGTCATGCTAGTGCATTAAATCATAATGTGTTATTTTGAAAAGTGCAACCATCTTTTACTTATCCGCTTGTTAAGTGTGACGTCACAGGAATCGGCTTCATGGTCCAAGAGCTGTATCACACTGTATGGGAAGGCTCAACAAATGGTAATAATAAATGTATATCTATGCCTAATATCCGATGGCCAGAAAGTGATAACTTTTTTATAAATTGTTAAAATTTTGATGTCTTTTATGCAGCAAGTCCAGAAACTGTTGTGTACACCATGATTTCATATAAAATTCACTTTAATGTGTGATATGAAAAAGTGGTCATAAATATTTTCTCAATCCAGATGAGTAGCGGCTTGGTCCCTGAAACAGTATTCCATACTTCACGATTTAACAAGCGGATAAAGTACTTCACAGGAAGCCATCGTAAACTAAAGCCCCACAAACACTTTTGCACCTGTAAAGTGGCCTCCTCTCTCCCATTGACTAGCTCATGATCCTTTACTTGAGCCTTCAGCTTGCTCATCTTCTTCTGGGAGAAGAGTAAGAAGGCACTATCTCTGGGTGAAGCATGCTCATGCTTGGCTTTCCATTTCTTTATAGCTTTAAAGTGATTCAATGCAGCCACTGGATCCATTTTAGCCAAAACTTCATCCAAGCACTTGGACTTCCTGATAACCTAGAAAATGCAGAATACATAAAGTTCAAATGTTGTTTTTCATCAGTGCAAAGACATGTAGAGTGAAAATGAAGAGACATTTTTACTTCTGGACTTCATAATTTGTCATATTTTAATCATGACCATAACTTTTGCTTCTATCAGTTTAGTAAATCACAATCATTCATCTGCTGCTCATTTACCCAGAAAACATTTTATTCCATTTGGTATTTGCATTATTTTCCACTAGTAAATAGCCTTTACCAGATCTTTTTCTATGAAATCTAGGAAAAGAAAGGTCATCAGATAAGATCTGATATATGCCATCCCTCTTTTAATTCATTTCAAATCCTTTCCTCAGGATCTCGGTATAGGGTCCCTTTGACAAGAACCAACAGATTTAAATTTTAATTTGTTCCTTGTGCGATTGGTTTGCTGAATTTTAATAGAAAGAGGTAGTTGCTGTTTTTAGTACTAATGTTGTTTAATGTTTGTCTCGAGTGTTTGGTGTGATATATGTGTAGTAAATCTAGCCCAGAAGAACAAATCGCCCCAAAAGGGGACAACAAAGTTTACAGTAACAATAATTTTTTTTTTAACTGGGGGATTTAGTTTTGAGATCACATTGGCATAATTTGTCACTCCCCTTTAGTCATGGAAAATAAGTACTTTTTTTCCAACAATGATTCTAATAATTCTGAAATGCAAAAAAAAAAAAAAAAAAAAAGAAAAGAAAAAAGAAAAGAAACAAAGTTATACTTGAGGGTCACAGACGAAATCTGCTGCATTGGGTTTTACTTAAATCCTCACAACCTTGCATGACTTTGGTTAGCTGAAAACACAAACAACATTGCAATGCCAGAATTGTGATGTTTGCTGTGACTAAACATAAATCTTGATCGAACTTGACATTACAGTTGCTGAATGAATGCGCTTATGGAGCCTCTGTGCTACAATATGTCTATATTCTATTTCTACATTCCAAATACAAAAAATAATGAACAGAATTTGCTATTAATATTAGATAATATGGGTGTAGCGGATCACAGTTGATCTGTGATTCGTACGCATCACAACCCGCAGTTCGTAACGCACGTGACCCATGGATTAATAACTTTTTTGAATTCGTAGGTTAATCCAACATTTATAATAACTGCAGAGAGAACGCCTCCCGCGTCATTCAAATCACTTGTATGAAAGCATTTTGACTTCCCTGTAAAATATAACGATGACGGAAAAATCTGTGGTGGGACCTAAATGTTTTCTTAGGCTATTAATTAAAGGTGCTTTCTGTTACTGTTTGTTTAGCCTGCATTTGCACTGTTTAGTACTGGGAGAACAGTTTATAGTTCAGATATAAACCCTGATGTTAATGGTAAAGATTAAAATCACTGTTTAATGGAATTTGACGCTGGTGAATGTTGTAGCACTTACATTGTTTAACCATCAAAATGATGCCACTGAATAGGTTTTTAAAAAATGATCCACAAGTTTTATGTGCGAATTGCTGAATCGTTAATTGAAAATAAATATTATATTTTGTTCAAGATGTTAGATTTCTATATTTAGCATTATCAGCAATCGGGAGATTTGTGATCCGCTACACCACTATTAGATAATAATGAAGCTTTTAACAGTTTTCATATGAATAAAGTGTTAATGTTTATCTACAATATGTAATGTACTATTTTGTTTATATTTAATGCACTAAATAGAAAAAGAAAAAATATCATTGAATATATTGCATTTCTTCCATTAATCAAAAGTTAATCATTTATTTGACCTTATCTAATTCCCTGTTTTATTATAGACTATTTTTAATACAAACCAACATACTTTCTTTATTATGAAAGCTGGTAAGTAAAATATAAAAAAATATAACTGGTGCCTTTAAATCAGAGTTCAAGAGGGTTGGAGACTTTTAAGTCATGCTTGTCGGATGTGAGAGCCTAGTTGTCTTTGAACTTTCTAGAGTTTAATGAGAGTAAAACTGAAATAATTGTGCTTGGCCCATCACATTCTTCTAGGACACCAACAGATTTGATAAACAGATAAAGGCAGTGGTTATATGCTGCTTTTTTCAGCTTTTATTACTTTTATGTTTTTTTTTTACTTCTAGGTTGAATTGCTGTAACTCACTATATTTTGGGATTAGTCAGACAACTCTATCTGGTTTACAGTTTAAAAATGCTTCTGCAAGGATTTTAACCGGTACCAAAAAACAGGACCACATCACACCAGTCACATCACATGCTCTTTGCACTGGTTGCCTGTGCACTATCGTGTTACTTTTAAAGGGCCATGAAACCTCCTGTCTCAGGAGGCTGTTTTCACACCTAGTTTGGAAAAAGTCAGGAAAAGTGGGTGTGTCCAGCTCCGTTTAGGTGGGACTGTCGGGGGAGGGAAAGAGAGAAGGATTTGCAAATATGGGAGTTTCTGTTTGGGCATGCGCGAGGCAAAACAAACACAGACGCAGGGGAGAAAGACAGTGACTGTGTTTACATGGACATCAGTAAACAAATTACTTGCCAAATTGTTAATTTGTTGACTTTAGCTGCAGTTTGGCACTTTCACTTTTAATTCAGGAACATTTGCTGCATGTTGCCTGTGACAAACAACATATTGTATGCGAGGAACTGCTAATCCAATGTTTGTAACTGCACGGCGAATGGGATAAAACAAATCCTCCTCATCTCTCGGTAACTTAGATGACTTGGTAGGTAGCGTCAGAAAGCCGTGTGTGTATAGACTATCCTGTCACAAAATGCGGCGAAAATCCTGGACGGCGGAATATGTTTGATCATGTTTACATTCGGAGAGCAGCATTTGCAGCGGATCTTTCAGTCTATAATATTGTACTATACTATTGCAGTGATGTTAACATACTGTAAACTTAGTAACTAAATCGTTTTGACTATAGTATGTCTTTAAACACTGAAAGAACTCTGCTGACAATACGAACTAACTTTGCCATCTGAATGAACAAAGAACTGATCGCACACTTACCAAATCTGTAGAGACAGGACAGTCACTCTGGAACTGTGTCTTTTTTTAAAAGGAGACGAGCAGCAAATCCGGATTTCACCATTTCCAGATGCGAAAAGCTCTTGGGTAAAAATGTTCCTTACAAACGCATTTCTGTCACGTGTCGCATGCACTGTAATCCACATGAGACCAGCAGCGCTCTCACAGCGGGAAAATGAAAACAAAACCTTTGTTGCAGCACATTAATAAACACAGCGCACTGACAAATGCAACACTGGCGACCCATGTCTCCAAATTCACGTTCTTTCACTTGTTTTGGCAACACAGCGTGGTGTCTCTCTGCCGTCTGAACACTGTAACAGGTCAAACAGTCTCCGAAGCTATCGTGCATATTAATGAAGTTGCACCTCATACACAAAAAAGCGCTCTGATTGGTTTGAACAAAGCCTTTCTCATGAATTATTGCCGCACTCTCAGAGACGTCATGATGTACTGCCAGGTACAGACAGCCAATCTCCACTCTGGATTTACACGCAAGTATCTTATGGAAAAAAATTAGTTTCAAACCGGAAGAGCGAATTTGCTCAAAATGACCCAAAACAACCAATTTTCACTTTTTAGAGCAATATATATGTCCTAATAGTGTTTATAGCAGCGTGGGACACATATATGACTGTCAACAGCTCAAAAAAGGTGTTTTGGTATTTCGTGACCCTTTAAAAATCTTCTCTGGGTTTTTAAATCACTAAATGGCTTGGCACCTTCTTATCTGTCAGACCTGTTGGCTGAACATCAGCCTGGTCTATCTCTTCAGACACCAAACAGAGATTATTATGCATGGCTAAGTCAAGGATGAAATGCAGTGGTTACCGTGCATTCGCAGTGGCTGGTCCTATATTGTGAAATAAACTGCCCCTCTGTATTAGATCCATATAATCTCTGTTTGTTTTTAAATTTAGGTTGATAACTTAACTTTTTCATTTGGCATTTTATCAGTGAGAATTGTTTGTTTTAGCTATAATTCTATATCTTTCTCTTTGTGATTTGTATTGTGCAGCACATGGTCAACCTTTGGTTGTGTTTCATAGTGCTATATTATATGACTGGTGGATTTAAACTTTTTTTAAGATGGTATTGGGATCTTTTTATTATGTCACCCAAGTCATGGATATTATTCTAGAAATATTAATACTAAAATGAATGTGATATAATCCTGAAAAAAATACTCAAACAAGCCTGAGTCAATATTTTTACAATTCTAAGCAAATGAAATGTAATTATGAACCTAAAATATAAATATACATTTACCTCATAGTTGTCTTTGATGAAAGGAAACTGCCGTGGCTGTAGGAACTGGGTTTTGGGAATGTCTAACCCATCCTCTCCATACAGAAACTGGACCACACTTCCATCGCTGTCCCGCACGGTCAGATCATACTGGACCACCAGACCTTCAAGATGCTTAATCACACACCTGAAATCCATGAAAAATCAACCAGAATTAAAAGCAGCTGACACTTTTTAAATGCATGCCGTTTTCAGTTGGAATCAGATCTACCTTTGCAGGTAACCGGATCGACTGGTTTTTACTGCAGTGTCCACAAGACCTTCACGACCAGCCATACAATGGAAGAAGAATTCCTGAAAACAGAACAAATATGTTTCTACATACACTTACTACTTTGTTAAACACTTTTCTAAATATTGATCACTTCAAAAAGCTGCACATTTGCAACCCTGCACAATCCAGTTTGAACATACAGGAGGTTTAATTCCAGTCAAGAATCTGCCGGTCACGAATCCTCCAGAGCGAGGCTGTGGCTCATAGGGCTGAAAGCAGGGCAGAGACTTCCCAGAAGGCATCAGCGGTGGTCGGCGGCCTTCCAGCTCAATTTGACCCAACAAACAGGAGATCTGAAGATACAAAATAGCATGGTTCTCAGGAAGATCATTAGTTGAAAGACACACCTAACTTTTGATGGATTTTTATTCAAATTTAAGATTTTATTTCAAGTTTAAAATTGTATGACAGCGGTCTTAAACAGGGTTAACTCTTCCTCAATCTGTGCACGTCACAGGCTAATACAATGTAAGGTAGTGCATAGAGCTCATTGGTCCAAGAGCAGGCTAGCTAGCATCAACCACGTCTATTGACCCTGAGTGTGACAGGTGTCATTCTGGTTCAGCTACTTTGATTCATATCTTTTAGTCCTGTCCTTTCCTGCTTTCTTTTTGGAGACAAATTTTCCTCTTGTTATCGGCTACTACCACTGTTGATATCCCACCGTGTCCAATTATTGGTTTATTTGGGGTTCTTCTGCCCGACCACACTTTGCCCTCTCATTTTGTAGACTTTGTAGCCTTCCTAACCCTTTTGGCTAGGCAATTAATTCTTCTGAACTGGAAGAGCCCTCATCCTCCTTCTCATACTTGTTGGATAGAAAAATGTTCTTTATTTTATGAAATTAGAGAAAATTAGATACTCTCTTCACCGACCTAGCACTATTTTTATTAAATTGTGGGAACCCTTTCACAAACATGTCCAAACTCTTCAGCTTGAGCCTGCTCCTTTTGATTGAGTCCCAACTCCCCAATTCCCAGCCTGGTACTGGATACTAGTTCTGGTCAACACATTGTAAGCTGATTTCTTCTGTATATAAGATTGCACTAGTTTTTTTTATTATTATTATTTCTTTGTTTTTATTATTTTTTCTTTGCTCAAAATACTCTTCAGTGTATTTGTCTATTGTTACATGTTTATGTCCTTTTTGTTTATTTTTTTATGTGTTTTACAATGTATAAATAAAACATAATTTTTCTTTTTAAAGTTTCAAATTGTATTTTTGCAGCAAGGCCAGCTTCTGTGCCAAAACTTTTTTTATATCTAAATATGTTAAATGAGGTTCTTAGTTCTTCCTTCCCATAAACGAAAGAATAAAAAAACGTTTAAATTGAAAAACATAGCAGAAACTGTATTATTGTGTAATAAGCAAGCGGCAACAACCCTCTCTCCCTCATGAAGCTAATACGGAAGTAACTGAAACTGCAATTTATAGAAATTCCGCTAGTCCTGGCTCCATAATAGAGCAGATTTCTATTGAGCCCAATGTTAAAATGGCCAAAATGGGGTGAATTTTTTTTATAACTCATCCGTTTCGTTTTTATTAGGGCGTGGCCACTTGAATGACAGCTAGGTCTCTCTGGTCACGTCACTTCACCTCAGCTGATTCCGGCTGATTAGCCAATGAACTCGGCATACACATCGCATTTCTGTTTTATGTGGTTTTACACAGTCAACTGCCTTTTGGAATTATTTCCTACAATTATGTGATAATATGGCATGCTGTGTGCACTTAATTGTGTTCACAAACCATTCAAGTGGCCTCCATTTCCCAGGTGAGGGAAATTCTTATACACTGATATACCATATCTATAAATGTATTTGTTTTATTTAGGATAATTTATCATTTATAATTTTCTTTAGAACTTAAATGCACTACAGAATCTGACAGATTTATTAGCTGGAGGCTATAGTCTTCTGAAACATTGTCATTCAGTGTTGTGCCTGCATTTTGTAAATAGCCTTGCATTTACTAACATACCATTGGCACCATGATGCACGTACAAAATTGCAACGGTTGGCCACTCTTCAGAAACCTATGGGTGACGTCACGGATACTACGTAATAAGTAACAATAATCCAAAAACACACTAATTTAGGACTTTTAATTTTTAACAAGCACCAAAACCCTCTAATTATTAATTGTGTGCACTTTATTGATTCAAACTAAAAAATTCATATTTAGTATGCACTCTTACAACATGAACACATATAAAAACAAACACCATAAAATAAACAGCCATAATTAATCAATAGCAGCTCATAAGCAATTCCTTTACCAAACACACAGTAGTTACTGAACATTGACAACCTGTAGCCCTCAAATCATTGTATTTTTATCTTTATTTTGTCTCAAAAGGATAAAGACCTTAAAATATGATAATAGGACTTCTGTTACACATTCTAATATTCACACTGAACAGAAGCTGCTTTATTTATACAGTACCTTGGGTAATTAAAGAGACTTTACCTGCATAGTATTAACAGTGGACCCCTTGGCTCCTGATTGCACCATCATTTGTAGGTTGTTTTCAGGGAATGAGCGGTGGAGACCTAGTGGCATGCAGACCTGAAAAACAAAAAACATCACAACAAATTAGTGACAAAAATAATACAAAGTCAATAAGATATTTTCACCATTACAATATATTTTCCCCATTAGATGGGCACCTTGTTGATGTTGTTGTTCACTTGATTGACCTCTTCTTTGAACTTTAGGTCTACCATGTTGAAATCTCTCTGGTCTATGTTCAGATGTGCATCTTGCCAGCGTTCTCTGGCTTCAGTGTCTTCAGCAGCAGCAGACAGGTTAAAAGCAGCCTGAAGAGCCTGTTTTAAAACATCAAATCAATTAACATGTACCTCCATGGACAGACAATATAAAAAAGCGTTAAAGGGTCATTTCTATTTATGCTGAACATTTATGTCCCTGACAAACTATCCACTTGTTAAGTGTGGCATCACGCAAAGCAGCTTCGGGGTCCAAGCATTCTATCAAACTGGATGAGAAAGCTCAACAAATGGCAATAATAAACATTTACAAAACAATGTAATAGTTTTGAAAATCATGATCACAATATATATAACCATGCCTAATATCCCATGGCCAGAAAGTGAGTCAATTAGTAACTCCAGAGACTGTTGTGTAAAATTCACTTTAATATGTTATATGACTAATAAAGGATCATAAATTAATATTTTTTTCAATTTAATTGAGTAGCAGCTTGGACCTAGAAACAGTATTCCACACGTCACGACTTAACAAGCGGATAGTAGATATTTGTAAAGATGCAAATCATGTTGCCCAAAAGCAGTTGACTATTATTAAATAATTATTTTACTTCAAATAAATCTTAGAAAAAGGATATTTTATTCTGTTTTCAAAATATTATTTAGGAAAAATTCATGTTTGTAATTTTTAAAAAATATCTGATTGGTTTAAAACTTGGTTAATTTTCATTTTGCATTTATTAATGTTAGCATTCTGAATGGACCACAGCAAATGAATGGGAAAGAGCACGACGTACACACAATTCTCTCACAAACTGAGTGTGTACAAACCATGGAAATACACAACTTTATACCCACTTTTATAACTGCTAAATGTTTACTTATTTCATGCACCAGGGTTTCTACAAGTTTCATTGAGTCAAATTTAAGACTTAAGACCAGGGCTTTGAACCGGTTCAAGGAACGGAAACGAAAAACGGAAACGAATGCCATTTTGCAGGAACAGAAACGAAAAACGAAAAAAATAAAACTGTAATCGTTCTGAACAGAAACGTTTAAAGTCAACCGGTTAATAACGTTATTTTATCGTTATCTTTATTATATAAATTTGGGAGACAAAAAGCATTAATTTAAAGCATGTCTACAAATGCGGCAGTGACGCATACAACGTGAAATGCCCGCAAAGCAGACGTCATAAGCAAGAGTCGTTTCTGATGCGATGAGCTTGTCTTAAAGGTTACCGAGAACCTGCTCTTTCATGTACAAAGGTATGTTTGGGTTTAAGTTATTGTTAACTTGTATTAGTACTAAATTAATAATTAATTGTCGATCGTTTTTAGATGGGTCTCCATAAATAAAATCCTTTTTGTAATGTTTCCCTTATGACAAATCATCTGATAAATTGATCTGTAATACCCTTTTGAAGGATGAGGGGCAGATCATAAACATGATAGATAAAGTTTTGAATGATATTATCAAACCACCCAATCATTTTCCATTCGGAGAATTACATTAATTAATAGCTTAGTCCTTATAAGCAATCCATTAATAAAACACATTATTTAAAAGGCTACTGAAGAATTAACCGAATATGCAATATGAGCCACAAAATGATCACAGTGAAATGAGGCAAGCGCTCGTTTTTATATAAACTATAAATGTCTGGCCGTGATGCGTATTTAGGCATATGCCAGTCCATAAAAATATAATATAGCTTGAAACACTTTCATAATAATAATAATAATAATAATAATATTTTAGAGGAAGTATATGTAAAGTTTGCACAACCAATGTTTGGTCTTCTTAACCCATAATTAAACGTTATGTAGCCTACTTTTTGATTACTTGACCCGCGGATTAACGGCAGCACCAGCGGACATCAATGAGATCTGTTCATAACAGGGTTTTATGTCTCCCCAATATGCGAAGTCAAGAGAGTGCACGACTCCATAAGGTAATGTAAACTGCACACACTTCATTATGTAATGTGTGAAATCAGGGACGCGTCTCACAGCGCAAAGTATAACTTTTTAAATGCCAATGCCTTATCGATAAGGTCTATCGGTTTTGGGTTAGGCCTACCGACAATAAATGATCCGAGTAATCGTTAGCATCCCTAGTTTAATCAATCGTAAAAGTATAGTGTCAATGTTATTATAATGCACACACAATCTATCAGTTAATCTATCCAATACAGGGCTAGACGTTTTGCCTTGGTGCGCCTTTTTTTCTTAGGTGCACCACGCATTGCATTGTATGCACTTTTATATTTATATTAAAGATAAATAAGACAAGAATATGAGAATGATACTTTTTTATATTTTTACACCAACAAAAATATCTTGTGGCATGCACTTATTTAATAAAAATCTTTTTAATTGTAACATTCAACATGCAATAAAGTACCAAAAAAAAAAA
>CAIGQZ010000690.1:17225372-17237117 GCA_903798205.1 Danio tinwini
GAATATATTTATTAATTACACCAATTAAACTAAATAACTATATATTACGCTAAATAGGTTAACTAAAATAGGCTATACAATCTTATTTTCTGATTAAAACAAGAGATTTAGCAATGCCGCACCACTGATAACCACGGAAATCGCAGAAACCGCAGCTAGTGAGCACTTTTTCCGAAGTTATGCTTTTCTTTTTTACTCTTAATTAGTGTGCGTTTAATGTATTAGTATGTGTATCACATTATATTGACAACTTGATAAAGTCGGCAGACAAATTAAAATTCCAATTCCAATTTATTTTCCATCCATTCCAATTCATTAAAACTGCACAGTGTGATTGAACAGAGAACTATGTATATTGCAAAGCTTACAAATGGCATTTATTTTTTGTCTAATTCAGTACTCCCTGGTATAGCGTTTAGGGTTGGGCTATGTTGACCAATTAAGCATCGTACAAGTCTAATGTGAAACATGGCGATGGACCATGGCATCGTCGTCATAGGGGGAGGTGAACTAATTATTTATAAATAATTAATAAATTCATAACTAATTAATTATTTGTAGCCTACCGTTTCAACTACCTGACCCGCATGGCCTTTGTTTTACTCATAACAAAATCATAAATAAATAAATAAAGATAAGTTACACACAAATTACCACCTGTCAATCACTTTTTTCCACAGGACTCGATCTGGCATGACTAGGCAGAGTGAACCGTGCCGTTATGGCGTCCACACACTTGCTTGGTAAAAAAGCTGCACAACCAACAGGAACTAACCAACAGCATCTGAGGTTTTCACAAAAATTACTTAGTACAAGCGTGAAAGCGAAAGACTAAAGCAGTGTACTCGAGCTGTGACACGAAACCTGAGAGAATCAAAAGACTGAAGAGTCGTTAGATAGAGGCAAGATTAATTTAATATCACGTTTAACAACTAACTTAGACGCGATCCAACTTACATCCTTGATAAAACTGTTCGTACCAATGATTGTATAAAATATAGAGTCCGTACACTTCTTTGGAGTTCAGAGGAGCGCATGACAGTGTGTGTGTGTGTGTGTGTGTGTGTGTGTGTGTGTGTGGGGCTGTGGCTGTGTGTGTGTTTGGTCACGTGATGTGCGTTTTCAGCAGACGGAGGGCTGTTCAGAAATGCTTGGTGAAATGCCAGTTTGGATGTGGATCATTTTCGTTCAAAAATGCCATTTTAAAACTAAGCTGTATCAGTGTAAACGGGGCCTGAGTGTGTATTTTTCACGAGCGCGTTTGCAACGGGGGCGGTGCGGAGGATCGGTGATGCCGCCTCAGCAGCATCATGATGTCTATAGGCCATCGACGATGGCATCATCTATCGACCCAACCCTATTAGCGTTAAAACCAAAGTGCAGCCACATGTCAGCTGTAAAAGCTGGAGACACCTTTATATTTTATGCCATGCTCACTCTTGCTTACTTCTGATACCGTACTACTTGGCGTTTTGTTGATCGCGAGTTAGGGACATCTACAGGAGCGGAGGAGGAGGTCATTTGGCACAACTTGAATCGATACTTGAGGTTGGACTATCGATACACTATCGTAAAAGAAATTATCGCAATAGTTAGATGTATCGATAATATTGCACAGCCCTAATCAGTGTGGTGTGAAAAGGACCCAAAAAAGGCAGAAAAATTTATAATTTGTTGCCCTTGGTCCAGACCAAATAAACCGAACCACAAATGTGAATGCACTATAAGAAACAGACTTCAAGAGTGAACAAGATAACAGCAAAGCATTGTGAGAGACGGTTGAGAGACTCTTGCGGCCACAGATGTGTTGAAATCATTGCTCATTCTAAAGGTAAATCAGTAGCAATATTTGAGAGTATGCAAATCTTAATGTGTGACCTTGTCATATAAATGTTTAAATTTGTAATGTTGTATTTGTAATATTTGTATTTGTTGAAATGTACTCTCGCATCTCTGATGTGAAAAGCTGAATCTCTCGATTTGTCCAAATATAATCAAATATGTCAATCAAATATAGCAGTTGGTCAAATAAAATCAATATAGGTCACAAAACATGACCAAGTTATATTGCAATTTTTCCATCAAAAACAGGATGTCATTTCTGCTCAGTTTATCTATTTACTTATTTATTTTTTACAAAGCTAATTGGTTAAATTACCTGAGATTCACACATGGATTCTGGCACGTATCCTGGAACAGATCTGGGAGATTCCTTCACCCAGGCTTTACCAGGAATCTTTGCTTTTCCAGTCAAGTTTAAAGGGATGCTGTTTTCTGGGATGACATTCAGCAAAAGAGTCGAGACCACCTTGAAAAGACAAAAAGTTGATATTTATGCAGGTTCATGTATCTGCTTGTAAGATGTTATTAGTATATGGGTAATCATCTGTGCTGCAATATTTACTGCATAACTTTAACCCTAACTGATGCAGATGCTTCACATTTCTTAAACAAGCATGCCTGTATACACATCCTCTGGTCGTAAAAAGATTTCTTTCAGTAGACAAATTATTGTCATACATCAAGCAATGAAAACATCTAAGGAGACTGCGACTAAGATTGGCCCAACGCATAATAAACAATTTTGTCCTAAATGTGATCACTTAAATGTCTGGTGAAAACTAATAAAAAAACAAAAACAGTAGAACTCATGGCTATTTAGTAGTAAAGTAAGAGCATTTTCACACACACACAATGTAAAGGAAACTCAAGGGTTAGGGACTTAATAATTAATCACCTTGTAGCCTTAAGAAAGTCATAAAGATTGGATTCTGAAGCAATGGAAGAAGGTCATGTGAAAGTGAAGTGACATGTGGTCAAGTATGGTGACCCATATTTGGAATTTGTGCTCTGTATTTAACCTATCCAAGTTCATGCACATACACCAGGAGCAGCAAGCAGCCATTTAAATCCTGTGACCTTTGGATCACAAGTCCAACTCTCTGGCCATTAGGCCCTGGCTGCTCCATGTGGTTCCATAAGTCAAGATTTACTCTAAGTAATTTATTTTACAAGTCATGGGGCATCATGGTAAGAAGAGACTCCAATTAATTGATGCACCCTTTCATACAAGCCTGTGGAACAGTGCTGTGATCCGGGGATTGTCAGGTCCAGGTTCAGAAACCTTATCTGCCCAAAAATGAGCTCAGCTAACACCTAAATATACTGAATTACCAGGTTATTCATCACTATTTTTTCTTCACTAATGCCCTGGGCATATTACAAAATATAAGGATTCATCACACTTAAAATTGTGAAAGACTGGTTCAGGGAGCATAATATATATATTTTTTACAACTGGATTGGCCACCACAGAGTCCAGACCTTAACTCTATTGAGAATATTTGGCATGTACTGGAGAAGTCTTTGAGCAGTGGTCTCAATCTCGAATCATCAATATAATATATTGGTGTAAAATGAATGCATTTTTGGACGGAAAGAAAGATTTAATAAATTAATGCCATTACAAAAGCGTATTTAAACGATCAATCAAAGCTAAAGGCATTCTAACTAAATAATAGAGTATGTGACCTCTTTTTGGACAGGCAGTGTATGACAATATAAATCAAACATGCGTGAAAGGTTACCTGCTTCCCTGTCCACAACGGCACAGGTTTAATGAGTGTGGGAGGGAGAAGCTGGACTCTGCCAATCTTATCTGTCAGGCCTCTGTAGACTAGTGCAGTGTACTGATCCCGCGTGAAGAAACAGCCACGGATGGTCATGCTGGTGCCAGAAACCATGTGATCCTGAATCAAGCCTGCCAATGGCTTCCCATCCTACATTAGGAGCAAGATCAGTGAAGGGTTTCGCAAAATGACAGCCATTGCAAGTTTAAAAAAAGTTCTGATTTAGATGAAGACTTACTTTTGGCACTAAGTACTGCTGGTCTGTGCTCACTAGTGTGTAGGCCTCAGCTCTGCTCAGCTCACTCTGAGGGAAGTGAGCGTTCATCTCATCTCCATCAAAGTCAGCGTTGTAGGCCTTACAATTAGCATAATGTAACCTGAGCACTTTCTCTCCAGGCAGGATCCGAGCGCAGTGGGCCTGAATTGATGGTCTGTGGAGAGTGGGCTGTCGGTTTAACAGCAGCACATCCCCGTTTTTGATGTGACGATTTACCTGCAAAAGAGAAGCATTAGATTGTCGTTTAATTACATTAACTTTTTTATTTCAGATAATGTAACTTTTGAACCACTTGAGTTATAAAAATGCTTGTATTTTGCAGAGTAACATTGTGTTGGTTTATTTTTAGTCAGTTCCACCTTTTCACTGACAACTTTCTGAACAAACTAAACAAACGCTCAGCTTAAACCAGGAGCTTGAACAGGTGAATGATCATTGCATGCACTTCCACAATTTAAAAATATTTTTTAAATAAGGTTTAAAGTTAAGATTAAGAAGAGAGCCAGGTTCATTACTTTTATATATATAAAAAAAATTCTTATAACAAAAATTTATAAATCTAAAAATCAAAAAGTAGTCGTAGCTGAGGGCTATAAAAATCAGTGTAGTTGGCATGTTAAAGCCCCTATTATGTGATTTTAAAAATGTGCTTCCATGCAGTGTGTAACACAGCACTAAGTGAATGAAAACATCCAGCTGTTTAAATCTGAAAGTGCACCATCTATTGAGTCTTTAACGAAATAGTCGACTCAGAGTCAAATAAATAAATCGTGTTGGTTTCGGATCTTTTGTTTGCACACGTCGTTGTTGACAGGGTGCATCACCAAATGTAGAGCCGGTTCCGGTAAAATGTGAACGCGCCTTTCCCTTCAGACACTAGCAAAGCACAGGGAATCACAGGACTGATCATGACACGAAGATGACAATCATTGACAGATGGAGATATTCTGATGTAGGGAATAAAGGGTTAAAGTACAATTTCACAACAATACCACAGTATAGTCAACCGAGTGCTGTGTTTGTTTCCGGCATGTGGGACTTTCCGGCCGTTTGGTTTGAAAGGGAGGATCAGCAGAGATTATTATGTATGGGACTTTGTCAGACTTTAACAGGGACTTTGTCAGTAACTGTTACAGTTCATATGGACCAGTTTCTTCTTTCTCCGGATCATAAAATGTAAGCGTAACTAAAATTGTTGCCTCGTTTTGTGTAGTTTGCAAAATATGTATTTAAATGTGTGTTTTAATTTATAATCCCTCCGCGTGGCTTGTAATTACTTCTCTATTATAGATCAGTGTTTGTACTGTGGTAAATCTTTATGGGGCTCCTTCCTTTACCGATTTAAATGTTTCTGAAATCTCAATCCTCTGCAGTTTGTCTTTGTTATGGCCACCATCAGCTGTTCAGCACACGTGTCATGCGATTAATTTTCAACGTAGTTCAACTTTTGCCACTGTGTGGATTAATACTGAATGTGTGTCATTGTTATTAGTACTTGTGGTTAGGGTTAAGAGTAGAGTAATTTGCTGGTGTTTAACTTCATTGCTTTATTGCATTCCTGCATTGGGCTCTTACACACTCTGCTACTTCACAGCCGTGGTGGGCGTTTCTCTCTGTCTCGCGCTGAACCCAGTTGACCAATCACAACAGACTGGGTCACCAATCACAGCAGATTAGCATTGAGCTAAGGAGTCATTGGAGTCAACAAGTCATATGGGAGTCCTTGGTATAATTAGGTAAAAATAAGTGCATATAATAAGACAATAAAAGTGAATTTTTACCTTGCATGCATATCAGACTGCTGTTGGAGACCCCCAAAACCAAAATATGACCTTTTATAATGCATAATAGGGGCTCTTTAATATGACTATGTTCTCTGCACTTCGAAAGAAAAGAAAATTTGCAAATTGCAATGATAAAAAAACAGTGTTACTGCTTGCATCAATGTGTCATCTATCCAATCAAAAGAGAGAAGGGGTTTTAGAGATATTATATTTGTTAACAAACTGTACAGATATTGAGAAAAGAAGTGACACTGAAATGTATGTCAACAACAGTATGTTTCTGTCAAAGATAACTGACTTACAATCTTCATAGGTATCCTGTGCTGGCCAGTGCTGGGTGTCAGGAGCTGTTTGGCCACGGCTTCTCTTTGGGTCAGATTGGTACTGCTGAGAATAGTGCGGGACCCGTCTTCATTAACAACCATGGTGGCTCCAGGGTGGACATTGGGTCCATTCAGCACCGCCTGCCTCATTTCCTTTACGTTCCAAGGTGTCACAGGTTGAGGATATGTCAACTTGGTAGCAAAAACCTAGAGGAATCATGTAAACGACTTTAAAAAAAAACAGCCGAAATCACAATCAAATAGTTTTGTACCTTGATATTTCACTGCTGACAATGGGCCTCCTCAATAATCTGTCAATGCATGTATATTAGAGATGTGTGGGGTGTATATTAATGCAGCAAAGGTCCATACATGCATCCATGAGACTAGATTTAACTTTCAGTGATATTTTTTGCTGTCCTGACGAATGTACGAACTTAAAGTGCATGTCTGACCTTTACTTAACTGGTGAAAGATACCCAGCACTTGATTCATCCTCGTTAACCACTTTGCTAAAACGCTTCCACACGGCACTTTGCATTCCATTTGTTTTGTTTTTAATTCTCCCTTTTTAAAGGCGCTGTATGTAAGTTTTTGACTCTTCTAAAGCATAAAAATAGTATAAATGTTTGCAGATATTTCAGAAACATGCCAAGTAAACATTCTTGTTTATCTGAAAAACAATGCTGAAGTCAGATATTCTGCTTTGAAAATGTATTTTCTGTCTTGGAACGCTGTCTTTGTTTTGGTTCTTTTAACCTGCCCACTGCAAGTTTAGCCAATTATCAGCACCCTGGGTTGCCTTTGTGGAAAACCGCATTATTTCATTCATTCATTCAGAAGTCTCTGAAACCATGCGTCTGTGAGCGAAATGCGACCTCCAGTGGACAGTAGCAGACTCCGAAATGAGACGCAAATTCAGAGTTCAACATGAGGTGGTTCTTAATTAGCAAATAATATAAATATTACCTAATTCACCTAATTTTTACGTTAGTAATATTTATAATATTTGCTAATTAAGAACCACCTCATGTTACATTGTAACCCTGCATCCTAACAATACGCTACATGACAAGATTTGCAATAAGCAATTTGACTGTTTGCACCAGACGAAACACGACAGAAATTTTAATACAACCATTCAGAAACACAGAATATGCACTTACTCATAAAATAGTCAGGTTTATACTTTAATTAATACATATTAAACATCTTTAACATTATTAAATGCACATGCTGAATAGCTTATATATGTTGGTTTGCATAATTTAACAGTTCTATCTTCAATTTCAGACGGTTGATTTCATTTTCAAGATCTGAGGTGAACTATCTGCTTTTGCTTTCAGTATATGGCAATAAATGTAATATAAAATGGCATTCAAAGTCACATTGTTAGCATTTAACACTGAATAAAGCACATGTGGTGTACCTGAGGTAAACAGCACTGTCAGTTTATCCTGTTGTTTAGCTACAAGAAATAGAAGCTGTTTCTAATATAACAATTTCAGGTGAGGGTTTGAACAAAAACTCCTTTTATAATGGAAATATTTCTTTTGTCACGTGCCGTTGCTTTTATTTAGAAGAGATTTAAATCAGCCTCAGGATCGGTTTCGCCTCCATTCTGTTAGTTTTTTAAAAAAATGAGCCTGCAAAATAGGGGCCTGTTTGCTGTATTTTACAAAATGGGTTTAAAAAATACAAAGCATAATAACTAAACTCATCCACCTGCGACCAACCCGCAATTAATCATAATTCATTTTTTTACTACCCAACCAACTCGCAGATTATCCACAGCGTCCACGGACATAACTGTATAACTGCCATCTGTTCCATCACTAGAGTGCACAGTTACTACAGCTGCTGGACTTTAGTGTTTATCGTATGGCAAATATTTTATATTTATGTAGCTTTGGTCATATGTTTACCTGTTTTCTGAACATGCCGGATGTTAATTATTATTATTTTTTATTTTTTTGACTCATTTAAATAAAATGTACTTGTTCTTAGATTCAAATATTTAACAACACGCAATTTCATCATTGAAGCGACAGAAATACATTCACGTGCGCCAATATCTGTTTGACTTGGCTGGCGATAAAGCTAATAATATTGAAAATAATGCTCCTTTTCTAACACAGCCTGATTGTTTTGCTTGACAAGAGCTCAGTGTATCATCAGGAGCCATGGCTATTGATTTGGATTCGTCTGCATGTGTTTATTTTTAATCTTAAAAAAATCCAAGCAGCTAAAATTACATCAGCTCCATTCCACTAAAATCTTCTACTGAAGAAGAAAAAAAAGTCACCTACATGTTGGATGAGTAAATTAACAAGAATTTTTTATATGTGGGTGAACTATCCCTGATTTTATAGTAACGTAATAAGGTGCTCCTTGTGTAAAGCTGCTTTGGAAGAATATAGTGAAAAGCACTAGACAAATAAAGCTTAATTGAATGTCAATAGGAAAACACCATTTAAAATGTTAACACTAAAGTCTTACCATTGGAATTCCAATCTCATTGGTTCCGATGTACATATCAGGACAGATGACAGACCGTGCAGCGTAATCCACACGCTTTCCCATCATGTGCTTCCTAAATAAACCATCTTTCTTCTCCAAGAGCTGAAAGGCAAGTTTAAAAAGAATATACATTTCAAAACATTACTTAATTCCCACAAATTTTTAGTTCATAATGAACTGAAGTTGTAAGTCATTATAATGGACTTAAAGCCATCACACACTGACCTGCCGAATACCTGGGAACTTCTCAGTGATCAATTTGTCCATGTCGCTATCGAACACAATGTTGACAAGACTCTGCAGATGGATCCAGGTGCTGTAGAGCTTGTCTGTGAGAGTCACTCCTTGGATGGAAGTTAGGAAGCTCTGATCAATTTCAGTGATCTCTGGGGCTTCACTGGGCTGTAATAACAAAAAAAGGTAAATCAAATCAATTAATCATAATCATTGAATTAATCATTTTATAACTAAATGACACAATCTTGTAAATATATATTTTTTTACAAATACTTGCTTCAACTACACTTCAACTTTGAATATTGGTAGAGAAAATGTTTAAATATTAATATAAATTATATATATATATATATATATATATATATATATATATATATATCTTATTCAAAAATGACAAATAAACATTAGTTTCACACTAACTAGTCACTAGCGAGTAACAGCTTAGTTACCTTTTTCTTACATTTCTTACATTTTCTTACATATTTTTTGTTTTACAATTAATTGAAGTCCAAGTGCCAAATGAATAGGGTGCAAACCGGATTAAAAAAAAATAATTTAAACACTCTGTTAGTGTAAAACATTAACAACTAATTTGTCTGCCTCAGGTGAATAATAGCAGATGAGCTTTTTTCAACATGAAGAGGTCAAACTGAATATTATACAAGCATTATATGAGTATACATATATGAGTATTCATGGAAGCACCCACATGCATAAAGAATGAATCATGCAATAACCTAACTTGAGCTGATTCACTAGTGCTGGGCGATATTGCAAAAACAATTATCACGATATCATGCTTCATATCATTCGATATCGATAATTACTGAACCGTTTTTAAACAATACATTTAGGTATATTAGGATTTTATTTAACCACTTTATTTTAATTTACCATCATTACTAAGGTAATAAGTTTTAATAGTCAAAAACAAAATTATGTAAACAAAATATCTCATCTCTTTATAATAAAATATACTTAAGTGTTAAAGAGACTCTTAAACTTGGTAAATAACATGTTACATGTGCAATGATAAAGTGTAAATACTGAACAATCAAAGCAAACTTTAAGGTGTGAATAATAATGATACAGTAAACCTCAAACTCTGTCAACAACACAAATTATGAAAATCAAATCTGATTATCTGAGCTTTCAAGTAAAGAAACCAGTTATTATTATTCAAATACATATTGCAACATTACAACTTGTGAAATTGTACATTACCCCCTACGCTATAAAATCTTTCAGATGGGGAGCTAGTGGGTGGGATGCACAAGAAAATAAACCAAAAGCCACTCTGGTGACATCCTTACATCCCTTTTTATTTACAATCTCCTCACTGCTGCTACCCACTGTACTAATTTTTTTACATGTGTTGTTATTCTGACCTGAAGTGACAAGCGTGTGCGCATGGATTCCTTGACCATTTACAATAGATTTTGCACTCATGCTCCCCTGGCATCTCTCGTAACTAGGTGATCATCAACCATTTTGTCAGAGGATGACAAATGGACAAATCATTGCAGCAGCTTCGATGCAAGTTTATGGAGAAAAGTAAAAAGCGCTGTAGTGTTTGGATATGCTGTGTTTGTCTGAGGTAATAAGTCTGCCATTATTACTGAAATGTGTACGTTTCATACAATGTGTAAAGCAGATTGGTTAGTTTTACTTGCATGAATCGTGGTGCACTCGCAGCATTCTGAAAAGTTCTGACATTTTCAACTAGGTGTGGCTGGAAAATGCGCACGGTTCATGTGCGCCGCATGCACAAAATGTGCGCGTCGTTCACATATGCATGTTGTGCAAGTTGCGCGCCACCATTGGAAATGACAAACTGACACCCTAAGTTTATTGGCACTGCTTCCAAGGTGCGCACAGAAACATCATACCATATCTTTTTTTTTTTATTGATATCGACAATCGTGTTTGTCAATAAATAGATAACAATTTTATTGTAATGTAATGTTTAAATAGCGCATTTATTGTGTATGGTCATACACCCAAAGCGCATCACAATCATAGGGGAGGGTTTGTCTCTTCATACCACCACCAGTGTGCAGCATCCACTTGATGATGCGACAGCAGCCACAGGACAACAGTGCCAGTGCACTCACCACACACCAGCTACAATTTGGTAAATGGGGATGATTGGGAGGCCATAATCATAAGGGCCGATTGAGGGACTTTGGCCAGGACACCGGAGTTAGGTCTCCTCCACTCTTTACGAGAAGTGCCATGGGATTTTTAATGACCACAGAGAGTCAGGACCTCAGTTTAACGTCTCATCTGAAAGACGGCGCCCTTTGACAGTATAGACTATAGTGTCCCCTTTACTTTTACTGGGGCATTAGGACTCACACAGACCACAGGTTAAGCACCCTCTGCTGGCCTCACTAGCATCACTTCCAATAGCAACCTAGTTTTTCCATGTAGTCTCCCATCCAGGTACTGACCAGGCTCAGCCCTGCTTAGCTTCAGTGAGTAACTGGTCTTGGGCTGCAGTGTGAAATGACACTGCAATTTTACCAATTTTATTGCCCAGCCATATGATTCAAACACATTTCAATGTTTTTCTCACCTGCTCGAGCTCTGTCTGTGTGCCTTCAATAGCCTTGGTATTTTCATCAGCAATTAATGCGAGTAATTTCTGAATGATTAATCCATCCTTTAACACAGCCTGCATGTTCACAGTCTGTCCATTGGTGAACATCTGGTCTCCCAAACGATTAATAGGCCTGTACCTATAAAACACCACACACACACACGCACATTAGCCAAAAAATCTCTATAAAACGAACAAACAACTGTTGTGTCCAGGACACACACACACACACACACACACACACACACACAAATATACATATAAATATATGCACATATATATACATACACACATATACACACACACACACACATATATATATATAAATATATATATACATACATACATACATACATATATATATATATATATA
>CAIGQZ010000690.1:17256221-17268393 GCA_903798205.1 Danio tinwini
GACGAGATATATATATATATATATATATATATATATATATATATATATATATATATATATATATATATATATATATATACACACACACACACACACACTTTTTATTTTCACTTTTAATCTGCACCAAGGCCCACGGCAACTTTCTCCCATGCTTTTTCCTTAACCTGTAACTTTTTTTTTATTTTACAAATTTTATAGATCATAAAGAACTGTATGCTTCTCAAGCTCTATGAGAAGTGGCATCCATGTATTTTCAGGTGCACTCAGAAGACAGTCGCCTGTGATATAAGCTTGTTATATTATTTACAAAATACAGGTGAATTGGGTAGGCTAAATTGTCCGTAGTGTGTGAGTGTGAATAAGTGTGCATGGATGTTTCCCAGAGATGGGTTGCGGCTGGAGTGGCATCCGCTGCGTAAAACAAATGCTGAAAAAGTTGGCGGTTCATTCCGCTGTGGCGACCCCAGAATAATAATGGGATTAAGCCGAAATTGATGAATGACTACCCAAATGAATGAATGACTACATAAAAATCAGTGAATATTATCAATGCTTTTATTAGGTAAAATAAAACTTATTATTAATTTGTGCAATTGCAATGCCTTGATTTTAGTAAGGTTAGTACACAGTCAGTAACATAGCCATAAATGCAATAGTACTAATAATTGGCATAATTTATTTCAGTTTTCAGCCTTGGTTTCCTGTTTTTCGATTTCGGCCAAGAATTTTCATTTCGGTGCATCCCTAATTTAATTATATGGTTTACAACAATTGTGTACATTTATTAGCTTTTTATTTATTGAAACAATGATTGTATATGTGTGTTTGCCTTTGTGTGCGTCTATTTTATATGTACTGCAAGATGTAATAATGTTAACAGAGATGTGCATTTACACGAAAACAAACACTGACATCTTTATTTCTCCTACACAGAAAATATTCTCCCTCTCCCAGGAGTCAGGCAGAAATGCAGCCAAATATTTTATCAATACGTACCCAAAATACTTTGAGAAAGACTACGCACAGCCTCATATTCCTGTGAGTTGTTTTTTTTTTCCCATTTAGTTTGCTTAAAAGCGCTCATGTTTGTGCATGTTAAATAATATTAGTTTTTTTCTCTTGGAAGTGTTTAATGCCAGAGACTCTGGAAGCTCAGTTAGAGGATGTGTCTGAAGCGGCTCTCAAAGAAAGAATTGTGTTGAGGAAAGTCAAAGCTGCTGTGGATTTATATGACCAACTGCTGCAGGCTGGTGAGAACATGCAGGATTGAGACGTTTCAAGTGATATTATGGCAGATGTGTGTTGGGTTTAACAGTGTCACTGGATTATTGAGGGTGAGTGTGTTCTGTGCAGGCACATCAGTGTCTTTGGATGTGACCAATGATCTGTTAGATCTGATCTGTTTTTATGGAGACATTGATCCTGTGCAGGAGACTTTTGTAGCGGAACAGCGGAACGAGGAAATGGTAGGGAGCAGCACATCAGAAAAAAATGTTGATTACATTGTGCATTGTAGGGCCCTATGAAATGCATTTTTGTTGCTTTACTGTTTTCTTGTTAAATAATTGTTAAATAAATCTTGTCCATTTAACTAATAGCATGAAACTTGTTCAATTTAACAGCAATTTATTAAGAAATTAATACAAATTAATTTTATTATTACTACTACTAATACTACTATTATTATTAGTAATACTACTACTGATTGTTGTTGTCATTTTCATATTTAAATTTTTTTATTATTTGATACATGTTGTTTTTTTAAATATCCATCAATATTATTTACATCAAAACAGGAAAGAACAACCGTGTGCAGTTATGTGGAATTAGTCTATAAAATACATTTTCATTATTATTGTTGTTATTACTAAATAAAAATTAAATACTATCACTATATTAAGTACTGTACTATTTTTAAACATATCGTATTGGATAACTGTAACACATTTCTGCCACAATAAAACAAAAAATGTATATATATATATATAATAATCAACCAAAGTTTTATTTGAGTGGGTTGTTGTTGAAACAATTCAGTTTCTGTGTGATTATGATGAGCGTTTCTCTCACTTAAACTGGCAAAATACCCATGAAGAGACTCTCTCAGGGAGCTCTAAGGCCTGTTGTACAAAAATAGTCAAACAAACCCTGACTTGCAGAATAAAATTTGGGTTGACAAAACCCAAGAGAAACTTTTTCATTAGATATGTATGTCACTTTACCCACAGCTGATTGGTTATGTTTGGCTTTCCAGGTTGGCCATGTAGCTTAAGTTACCAAAACACTTTCTTGAGCCTGAAACATCAGAGTTTGCTCCAACTGAACTGGCTTTGTGCAACAGGCCTCTGTAGATGAAGTTCGTTTGTTGTTCATTTTGTAATTTTATGCCTTTCACCCACCTTACCCATGATAAAACCCCTAGGAAGACATCCAGGATGAAACACAAACTAAAAAAGGAAGGTCAACCAAGGCTTCTGATTTGCTGAAGACCTCCTGGAAGTGAGTGATAACAGAACGTGGAAGATGAAACTCTTAGCTGGAGTTAAACCTGATTAACAATAAAAACAAAATTACATTTTTTACATAGAGCCTTTTTTAGTCAGTCAGAAAACAGTAATATAGTGAAATGCTTCATAATTTTAACAGTATTAACTATTTTCGACACTTGATAATTGTTTAACAAATTATAAAAATAAATGTTTTTAAATATGTAGCAGATTCTAGAAATGTTTTTTTTTTATTGTAATAATCTTTGAGAGAATTACTATATTTTAATGCCCAGCATTTTTCATCAGTTAAGTGTGAGCATGGTGAGCATAATAGATAAAAATTTGTTTCTCCTTCAGAGAGAATAATAACGCTGAGAGAATTTTTGGGCTGCTGTCAGAGCCGAACACGCGTTCATACAGTGCTCTGATACGAGGCATGGTGAAGGTAACACACAGGAACTTCTGCTCATTAATTTTTATTAGTTTAGTTTAAAGCCAAAATGGAACTTAACATGTTTGATTTCATAGCATGCAGCTTACGCCCAAGCATTTAGCACCTACACTGACCTGTTAAACAACCGACTTACAGGTGAGTATACAAATACATTTACAGTTTATAAGATTATATGAATCAGTAAAAGGTAACAAAAACACACTTATTTTTTTCTCCTTTTTAATTTTTTTTTTAAATAGCTGATGTCCACATCTTCAATGCCCTGTTCGCAGCCGTACCAGCAGTCCGACCGAAGTACAATGAAAAATGGGAACTGATACTGGTATGTGAGTTTGATTGTTGTAAAGTTGCTTACTTAAAGGGTTACTTCATCCAAAGATTAACAATTCAGTCATTAATTACTCATTCTCATGTTGTTTCAGTTTTCTGATACCTTTGTATATCTTCAGAACACAAATTAAGATCATTTTGATAAAATCCAAAAGCTCCCTCATCCTCTGCAGACACCAATAGACCCCTTTCACAATGACGTAATTTTATTTTTCCACCTTTCCACAATACAGTGTATTTTTAGTTCTAGTTTACCTTTAAGTTAATGGGATACTACTCTGGAAAATTAGCTGACTGTAAATATTAAAATTGCATGTTGTGATTATTACACAATTGTGCATGTATCCGAATGTTTCTCTTTCAATACTGAAGTGCTTTCTGAGTTTGATTGTTTAATTTATTAATAATAGGAATAAGATATTGTTTGTCAAGGAAAGTTTATGTTTGCTAACCTTTTCACTTAAGTAAATTTTCTTAATAATGGATTTATTTTTACTTTGATGCTGCCATTAATATAAATGTATATTATCTGTTTGTAAGTAAAATTGTTTATTAAATCTTCTCATATTACCTGTAAGTATGTCATCTATAAATGCAATCAGTTTAATAATTTATTATTTGCTAATTTAGTAATGTTTTGTTTAGTTCTGTTTTCTTTTTGAATGAATTAAGACCGTGTCCTACCGCCACCTACTGGGTGGATTTAATTTGATATCTGTACTGCCTTTTAATTAATAATACGTTACAAATAATTTCACAATCTAATAATACTGAATTAAAATGCTGTCGTCTTGGTGTTATTTTTGCAATTGTAAATGTTTATAATGATTTTGTTTGATTAGTAAGAGTCACAAACCACATTGTTATTCTATTTCATTTGACTTGAATATTGAATAGACATAAATGTTTTATGTTTGTAAATGATATACCTATATAGAAAAATGGCAGTACAATGTGAATAATATGAATATGTTTGTGAATCAGCTGTCCACTGTAAACAACCACTGTAAAACACCCACAGTTTTATTTATTACTTACTTTTCAGGACTCACACATAAAAAAAAGTTGACAAAATCTTCAGCACCCGTGTAAACACCTTAAATCTTCACTTGACAAATGCTGACAACAGTGTGTCCGCTGGGTCTTAAAAAGTCGTACATTTCAAAAACTATATTTTAGGCCTTAAAAAGTAAAATTCACTGAAATATTGCGTTGTAGGTCTTCAATTATTTTAAACAGGTCTTAATTTTGCTTTGTCCAAGTAAAGCTTCTAAGTCTGGTCGACATCTATACAATTACTAACAATGCATCTCATTAAAACCTTATTATTTATATTTAAGTTGTTTATAGCAAAGAGATAAAATTCACAACATCTTTAATAAAAAACAACTATATGATTCCTCATGATAAAACTGGGTCATTAGAAAAATATTTCGTTTTTAACCCTGTTTAAGTCTTATTTAATGGTCTTTTAATGGTCTTAAAAGTCTTAAATTTGACTTGATGAAACCTGCAAAAACCCTGGACAAGTACATACCAGCTTTATCTGTAGTAAAGACTGCAACACAAAGCAATACACTCCATTTAAAATTCCATTTTCTCCGTTCAAAAGGAAATCTGGCTGATCTGTAAGTTTTTGTTTTGTTTTTCTTTTAAATGTCAGATGTCTCGCATTGAATGCAGACAACAAAAACAGCTGTAGTCACAGACAAACCATATCTGTAGTAAATATACAGCTGACTGGTTGAGTTTTTAATGGGGAGTTCTGTGTAGGGGGTAGTAATGATGCACTTTGTAGTGTCATGTGAAAAGGGTCAATAACCCCAAAACGTTATGATTCCAGAAAAGGAACCAAAAATATTTCCATGGAACTATATCATACAAAGTTCCCAAAATACTTGTTTAAAAAACCTGTAAATACACTTTTATTCAGATAACAGAAATGAATAGTAATTAATCATAAGTGCAATTATTGGGTGAACTAAAACTTTTTAAATAGTTTCTTCACACAATCACTGAGTGTGTGTTTGTTTTGAAGGATCTTTTAAAGCAGATGGCAGAGCAGAAGGTCAAGCCGAATCTTCTGACGTTGAATGCCGTCCTGAAGTCTTTGAGACGCTGTGGTGCTCTGGGAAGATCACAGGCCTTTCCTGTGATCAGTGAGATGAAAGTTCTGTCTATCGGTGTGTTGTGGGATTGTTTTTTCCCGTTTTTACAAGAATTAAGTGTTATCTGCTTATTCACATCAATATATATTTTGCTATATAATGTTTTGGTCCTATTTGTTTTAGAGCCCTGTCTGGCCTCTTACAATCATCTGCTCTCCATATTTTATAAATCAGGTACTATATAAAATTGCTCAATCTTCAATTAAATTACAGGAATGTGTGTTCATTTATTTCCCATAATGCTTTGCAGGTCCCCAAGTTCAGACTCAAACTGATGTTTTAGTGGAAGTGATGAATGAGGTGTCGGGAAAGCGCTTTACTCCACAGGACCCTGATGATGGTATGTGCTTTTGTTTTTTCCAATCACTCAATACCCACACTTGTGTCTCTTGCATTTGATTACTTTCATGATGAGGTTGTTAAACAATATGTTTTTAGTTTTAGGATCTCAAGAAAGAGTTCAATGTTCACAACTGAAGCTTGTGCAATACATATAGGTTTAGAATAAATACAAAAGACACATTATCAAAACTTGTTTTATAGCAAAAGGCTATTTTTCTGAGAGTGAGAATGTTTAATTCCCCTTCTGATCTGAATATATCTGAAAAAAGGCAAGTGGAAGAGGGCAACTGTACTGTTACGTTCCTTTCTCTTTTTGTCTAGGGTTAGGAAGGAAAATAACAAAGTAAACTGAAATGTATAATTTAGGGAAAAGAAGAACAAATCAATGAATTAGGTAAAGGTTAAATAAACTAAATTGAGGGAACACTTCAGTCATCTGCTTTAGAAATGTGAAAGAACTACAAGATGAGTAAACTTTAAATCTTTTACCCTTATTAAATCAACAACATAGGAAGCACAAGTCTTCAAGAGAAGGATTAAGCAAAATGACAACAAAACAGGAACTAGCTTAGGAGGAATACTAAATAACCTAGTTCAGGTAAAAGAAAAGAAATGACTTACAAAAAGGTATTCCTCAACTCCCTTACTATTAAATTAACAATAGTAGTCAAACAGGTACAAAAATAAAAACGGCACCCTCTCCGTACGGCTTTCTTTTGTAAAACAAAACGTTTTAAAGTCAGACAAAGAAACAATACAATTACCTTTTAAATACCACACAAAAAAGACAGACACATTGCCTGTAAGTTTAATAACACAACTAAGAAAGCAGACACACTGCCTATAAGTTCAACAACACAAGGCAATCAGCAAAGTTCTTCAAAGTACATAACTTAAATTGTGCCCAATAAACTACCCACAGTAAACAACTAATCAACACACAAAAAGTACCCAACAGTCACAAGTCTGGAGAAAGGAACCTCTCTGGGGTTGATGCACACTGCTCTTTTGTAGCAGTTTGTCACTGCAGCACACTCATGCTGATGAGCACCACCTGGGTCTAGTCAGCTCTACCTTAACAAGCGGTAAAGTCTAGATCGGATACACGGCCAACCGGAAGTGCGATATGCGACATTAATATAGCGGCATTTTTTTATGACACTGTATAACAATAATTCATATTTTTACGTTACTGTGACGGTTGGGTTTAGGCTTAGGGTGGGGGTAGGGGTTAAAAAATACAATTTATTGGGTAATTTAATAGATAAGATAAATAATACTCGGTACAACTTCTGTTTTTACGCTTCTGTGACAGTTAAATTTAGGTTTGGGGTGGGGGTAAACGTTAATAAAATACAATAAATCGGAATTTTCATAAATAACATAAATAATTCTCGTTAACCTCCAGCCGCAAACGTATCCGATCTAGCAACAACCTTAGCAAGCAGGCAGAGAGAGTGGAAGAGTGGGAGAGAGAGGGAGAGAAACACACAAGCGCACGACATAACCTCACCCAATAGGCAGTAAACACACAATAAATAAACAACTATAATAAATACATCCAAGGGATGTAACATGTACAAGATGCCGAATTGATCCCTCTAGTCTAGGTTGACTCATTTGTATTTATTGAAGTATGGTACACCATTAATATGTAAACACTGTCAAAAAATCTTTATAATGGGACATTTTTATAGACTACTTGACAAGTATATATTCTTGTCTTCTATACTGAGAGTTCTTTGGATGTTTTTTAAAATGTATCAAAGAAGACTTTCAAATTATTTATCATAAATCTGAACTGAAAGAGTATATCCAATGTTTTTAATATAACAGTAAAAATGAAATCTCTTCTTGAGTTATGTTATGTAATATGTGTTTTACCTATATTGATCTTGCCATTAAATAGCCACAAGTTGCTGATGTGGCAATTAACAAATAAACACACACTCACAAGATGCATTTTCATGTTATGCAACTGTAATGAAATTAGATGCAGTAGAAATGTTGTAGAACAGAAGAAATAAATTACCCATTTTTGGTTGAACAATGCCTTTAAAAGTGCAGTATGTAAGTTTGACACCCAGTGGTTGAACTAGGTATTGCGTTCCTGGATCAAAATAAACACAAGAGCGGGATGCCAGATTGAGTACAGGAGCGAGTGATTTAAACTGTTCATATTCAGTGCTTCTGAATGGCTGCATTTTAAATTTATGTTGTGTTTCGTCTGGTGCAAATGGCCAAATTGCTCATCACTGTGTATCTCGTCACAAAATGTGTTGTTAGGACACGCGGTTACAATGTAACCTGCTCACCTAATGTTTACATTCGTAATATTTATATAATTTGCTAATTAATAATCACATGTGGAACTGAATCTGTCTCATTTCGATGTCTGATACTTTCCATTTTGGTCACGGACACATGCTTTCAGAGCCTTTCTAAATGAATGAATGAAATATGCTGTTTTCTAACAAGGCAGCCCAGGGTGCTGAAATGTAATTGGCTAAACTGGCATTGTGCAGGTTAAATTTACCTAAACAAAGACATCGTTCCGGCACGGAAAAAAACATTTTCAAAGCAGAATATCGGACTTCAGCATTGTTTTTCAGTTAAACAAGTATGTTTACTTGGGATGTTTCTAAAATATCTGCACACATATTATGTTATTTTTATGCTTACCTTTAAGACCCGATGCTTAAACAAACTGTTTCAGACACTCATGCTGCAACGTACATTGAGATTTATTTTTTACTGGATTTAACCTATTTTAGAGGACCATCAAAACAATTGACCTTATTCTTTAATGTGGAAAAGCGCTCGTTTTTGCGATTGTTTTAGAACTTCCGATTCAGTTGCCTATGGGAGAAATGACTAGGAATAATAAACGGCTGAAAACGGTCAAACTACTCTACAAACAAGTGTTTGCATGATTATACAGACAAAATAGAGTAATTTAATAAGAAAACATCAGTTTGCAACATCATGGAGCATAATGGGCTGTTTTTAACCTCTAAAAATGAATGGAAGTAAATGAGACCGGAAGTCTCCAGCCAAAATGATTCAAATGTCTGCGCTCGCCCGTACGCAGAGAATAAGGTGAATATGCAGTTTTTTTTTAATTGAAGGAAAATAACGTTTTCATACAATAAAACAATAAACATTTTACGTCTTTCTAGTTTACCCCCCTCAAGAACTGAACATTCCAAGGTAGCTTAACACAATAATTAGGGTCAAATGCAATAATTAAACAGTCTGAGGTCATGCATGTCATGACGTTACAGTGATAATGAAAGAAAAAATAAAATAACAGGGGAAGAAAAAAGAATCAATAAAAAGTTGCAGAACAAACTATATTAAGGATAAAATACACCATGAAGTGGTTACAAAGAGATATACAGATTATTTATTAGCAGGGTAATTCTTACAGAATTCTATCCCAGTATGGATAAAACCTGTCCACCGAACCCTTTAGTGTGTATTTAATCTTTTCTAGTTTTAGAAAAGACATCACATCTTTTAACCAGGCTGTCAAAGGAAGGATTTCCAGCATAATAAGATTCTTTTGCGGGCTAATAAAGACGTATAAGCAATAATGTCCTTCTGAGTAGCTAAAAAAGTTATGGTCGTGGTGTCACTCTGAGTTTTAAATATACCTATTGAGGAACAGGGCAATAATGTCTCCCCCAATGCCTCACTGATAAACTTAAAAATTAACGTCCAATAATGGTTTAAATAAGGGCAAGACCAAAGCATATGTGTCAAATCAGAAAGAAAAGGAACATCTATCGCAAGACGCATCTAATCCTGGGTACATTCCTGCAAACCGTGCCTTCAATTCAATTCATTTTTATTTATAAAGCGCTTTTACAATGTGGGTTGTGTCAAAGCAGCTTCACATAGAAGATTATAGTGAATTGAAAGTGTCAGTTCAGTTTTAAGAGTTTAAGTTCAGTTCAGGTCAGTGTGGTTTAATATTCACTGCTGAGAGTCCAAACACTAAAGATTAATCCATTGATGCGCAGCGCTACAAGTGCTGAGCCATGCAAGCCAGTGGCTACAGGGGTAAGGAAAAAAACTTCACCAATTGGCACAAGTGAAGCATAAAAACCTCGAGAGAAAGCAGGCTCAGTTGTGCGCGACCATTTCTACTTGGCCAAACGTCTTGTGCAGAGCTGCAGTCTAGGTGCTGGAAGTCAGCGAAGACTTTGCTGTCCTTGGAGGTCACAGGAGTCAGACGCATGCTCTCCACTCCTCCATGACCACCACAGCTACTACTCAGGAAACGGCCTGGTCCAGGATTGTGGAACCTTGGGATCATCTTTTCACAGGTCTTGGATTGCATCAGCCTTGCTTAAATGGACCATGTGTAACACTTTGAATTGTATGAGCCCTAACCTAACAGATGATGATGATGATTATGATGATGATGATGCATGGACATTTCTGAGCGCCTCCACCCAAAAAGTCTATGATCGTTTTATACCCAGTTTATCTTCCCATCTAGAATCTTTCAGAGACATTAATATAGAGTATATTATAGAGATCAATCCTTTATTATTAAAATTAAAAGTAATATTATCTAAAGGGGAGACAGGGGTAAGGGCAGGGAATTGAGGGAATTTCTCCCTAGCAAAATTATGGACCTGAAGATATCTAAAAAAAATGATTGTGTGGGAGGTTATACTTTATACAGAGCTTTTCAAAGCTGTTAAATGAGTCATCGGCATACAGGTCATTAAAGCATTCCAATCCAGATGATGACCACTGTCTAAATGATGAGTCTAGCATGGAAGGTGGGAACATGATTTTTGTAAATAGGACCCAAAACTGATGCTGATGTAAATTTCAAAATGCAAAAATTTTAAAGTCACATAATATAGGCATCAACTGATGACTTTAAAAGTGCCTAGAGACAACAGTAACTAAATAAATAATATGGTTAACTGACTTAAGGTATTGCTTTTGTTTTTCCAGCTCAGTTTTTCACCACCGCTATGAGGATTGTAAGTAAACAAGCTTTAATGTAAACGTTGGTATGTTAGTTTGGTCTTGTTCATATGATATGTGACCCTATCTGGCATCTCTATCTACAGTGTCTTGACACTAAAGACATGGAGCAGGCCTACAGGGTTCATGAGCTGCTGGGGGTTGGAGAAAACTGGAGATTTCTGGGAAGTGATTTCCAGCGGAGCATCTACTAGTGAGTATAAAGAAAGCCAGCTGATAGGAAGCCTGTTTAGCAGAAGCATTATTTTTAGATTGATGATAAATATTTTTCATTTTCAAACCGTGATTGACTCAAATCAATGACATCAAAACTGTAGTGTGAATGATTATAATCAAAGATTTTCATAATATTTCCATTTAAAACTTGCCTCATTTGTAGTTACATCTTATACTAAGACCAAAGGAAAATGTAAAGTTACTACTTTATATTTTATAGGCCAATATGGCTAATATTAATGTATAATATCATTGTGCCTGCTTCAGACATGGAACGACAGCAAAGGTTCTTGATTATTAGACCAGAATGAAAGAATTCCAACTTTCCATTGTCTAATGGTCTTTAGTACACAGTGTAACTACAGAAGAGTCAAGCTTTGAAACAGAAAATTATTAAAACTATTTTTTTATTGAGTGATATACTACTGATCTGATGCAAGTCAATGATTAATGCAAAGCTTTGCTAAAAGTGCTCCAGCCACATTCTGAGATCATCTGAATAAAATATAAAATGGTAAAACATATTTAAGGCCATGCCCAGATCTTTTGTGGAGCATGGAGAGGGGTCTGGATGCAGACTTGATGCAGTTGCAAGGTGAACTGCATGCAATCCTTTTAATGTGCACACATAATTCTGCCTCTAACCTGTTGGAAAAAGTTAGATGAGAACCCAGTCCAGGAGATGCGAACAAGCAGAATTTTTTTGAGACTTGTTGGTTAATCTGCAGTCATACAGCATCTTCAAGAAGTCCACGAGTCTGCAAGAACCTACATAAATCTCGTACAAGTCTGTTAAGTCTGAAATCAAATCAGAATTTTTCACAAGTCTGAAATGAGACAACGATGATGTCTCTAATGTGTTTTTAGGTGGTGGGGAGTGGCTAGGTGAACATGGATTAATAAAGCATGCAAATAAAGTAGGTAGGTAGGTGAAAAAACATGCCAAGCTACTGACCACACAAGTCTGTCAACAAAAGGGTTTCTTTGGCCTGTTGAGACCCTGCCTGTAGCATTTGCATCACTTTGGCACAGCCAATGTTCAGGAAGCAAGAGGTTTTAATGTCTCTCACACCCCAGACTTTGCCTTTCATAAATGAAATGAAATTAAAAAAACACAGAATATAACATTTTAGTTAAACTATATATATATATATATATATATA
>CAIGQZ010000690.1:17273393-17294881 GCA_903798205.1 Danio tinwini
TATATATATTAAAGTTTTATTTGAAAGTGTCTTTGTTACACATTCCAAGTATAGTCAAGCCTGTAATTAGTCAAACATCTGGCATTATGCACATGCCACTTTTTGTTCATATGTAAATAAAAGGTTAGTGGTTGGGTTATAACTGGACTCAAAAAAACGGTGCGCGCCCGCATGATCTTCCATCATACAATATAACCGAGACAGTATGTGAACAAATCAAATAGCCTACACAGGCAGTTATTAAAATGTCCGTCGTTGCAGAGTATATATTTCAAGTGAATACACTTGGTTATGCTTTACAGTAAGTCTAACTGAACTAGTTGGAAAGGAAACTTTTTTTAAGAATGTGTATTTTGCCCCTTTTATAAAAACGACAGAAATCATATGGAGCAATGAAATTTTGGCGCTGGCTTTCATCAGACAATATATCTGATACAAATTAATAAAATAAAATAAGGATGCTAGCCTTTTGTAACTCAGAAGATCACAATATTTGGGATATTAGAAGCATGGATTTTAAAGATATCCTATCATTAGGGTTTCATGGTCAGCTAAAGTTCTAAAGAAACGTTTTAAAGGTAAACCCCTATTTAAAGTATTTATAATAAAGCACTTATTTAGGGAGTATTGCAAATGTTGTTTGTTTTGCTGATTTTTGCAGCCTGTTTGAGCTTTAAAGTTTATTTTTATGTTGTTACTTAATTTTGTATTGCCTACTTCAAGGCCTGTTTTAATCAAATTGAAAAAATATACTAAATCAAAAATACATACAGTGGTGGAAAATTAGATAATAATATTAATTAGTAAATTATAAATAATAATAACAATAAAAAGAACAACAACTTTTGTGAATTTCTCACAAACATTATGTGAGATCTGCTTCCTTTATGTCTGTCACTGTGCTGTTTATCTGATGCCGGAGACTGAGGCACACTCTGACAGGCACATGGGAACAGTGGGCGGGGAGAACTAGCATTAAAGGCACAGGCCACAAAAACAGCTACATTGTGTTCAGGGCAGAAAATTCCATTATTCTGAAAGGTATAATAAATAATCGGATAGGTATTTTGAGCTGAAGCTTTACAGACACATTCTGGAGACACAAAAGACTTGTATTAAATCTTGAAAAGGGGGTAAAATAGGTGCCCTTTAAATGAGTGGTTACACTCTAACAAAAAATAGTATATTTTATATTACATAGTAATTGATGACTCTTTACGTAAAGTGGCTTGTTTTGACGCTTTGTAAGCATCTCTAATGCACATTTGTATTTCTGTTCAGGTGCAGGAGTCATTTGCTGATTGTGCGCTGGACATAATGAAAATGTATGACACAAATGAGCGAGGGAAGGTCATAATGAGCTGGACGGCCAGTTCTCTCTCTGACATCACCACTATTCTACTAGCCGCCAACAGGAGACGAGAAGCCTGGTAAGCTCCTCTGTGGACATCTGTAATCTCATCAAGATCTACAGTTATTGAGTTCAGCGCATCACTCATGAGCTTCTCTTCTTTAGGGAAATGCTGAAACTCTTCAGAACCCACAACAGAGTTCCCAGGTAAGAGGGTTCCAGTATTTTTGAGAAGTGATTCTATCTACTGATCAATCAATTTATTTGTCTTTGCCAAATTGAAAGCACATAGTATTATATTAGTTCTTTTGTGAGATATTAGTATTAAGCTTAAAGTGTTATTTATAGGGTTATTTAGTTTAAATAGGAAATTTAGATTAAGCAAGTTATTGGACAACCGTGGTTTGTTCTGTATTGGCTCGTTTCCACTGACTGGTACGGTACGGGTCACCTTTATCAGGCTTGCGTTTCCACTGCTAAAAGGGTACCAATGGTACTCTTTTGGTGGGCGTAGTGTACGACAGAAAGTTGCAGTCAACGCAAAGCTGTATGGGTCGCTCATATATCATATGGGAAGCACTTCTCACTACACAGATACTTTATACACATAAATACTTGTGTATAAATGTTTATTACTAACTTTTCTATGAACATGAGTTGATTATAACTGCAGATCAATGGCAGTGCGAAATAGCCTACTGTAACGTCTGCAATTATATAAAATGAATAAATGCAACATATGTAAACACATACAGACCCGTACAGTCTCCGATATGTTCCTAATTACAGAAAAACTACACGCAGCATACATTTAGTTCTTATTTAGGTTCAAAACAACAGGAAATATAACCCACAGAAAAGGTTATATTTTTAAACCCACTGAATGAGTCCGATAAGAGAGACATCCAAAATATGTACTCTTGGTGTGCCTCCAGGAACAGGGTTGGGAAACACTGCTATAAAGTCAGAAAAAAAAGTCTTGCTGCTCATTTTGGCACAAACACTCATCTAAAATAAATAAAATGTTTAAATATGCATATTTTCATTCTATGGCACCTTTTAAATACCCAGATAGACATTTTTGTAGCAGTGATTGTCGAATAAATAAGTGTTTGTTGACATGTGGATGTTTTGGCTAACTGGAGTTGTGTTGTGGTGTCTGAAGTGCGGAGCTGCTGAATCGGTTCTTGACGTGTGTGAAGGAGGCTGGTCAAGTCCGTCAGGCAGTGGAGCTGGTGCAGATCTCAGCTGCCTTCTGTTTGTCGGAGACCCCCAAACTCATCCAGAGGGTCCAGCAGGAGTTTGAGCTCTCGGAGGAACACAAGTAAATGTTGCCTTCATGGAATTGTCAGATCAACAAGCAAAGTCAAGAATAAAACTGATTTAGTCTGTTTCTCGTTTGTTTTTCAGGAACATCTTGTCTGATCTGGAGATTCAGACCTTTAACGGCGATTAAATGTTGAAGCTGAGAAACATGCCGCTGTGAGGATGGATCATTGTCATCGTTGTAGCTGAAAATATGGAGAAATGTCAGTGTTTGATGAACAGTTGTGTAATGAACTGATATCTTCATTATATATAGATATAGCTTCATTCAGATGAAAATTAATTATATTTGCTCCTCAGGATATTAAAAAGGAGTCTGCTTCTGTCTCTTTGATCTTGGTTTTGTTGCTTTCCTCAAAATGCTCATGCTTGGTCCTTTTCTTCAATTTTTTGGCTCATTTAAGTAAAAAAAAAAGTTGCGTTTTTCCATTTTTTGAATCATTCAGCGGATCTCTGTCTGGCAGGAGCACGCTTAGCATGAATCATAGAATTGAACTAGACTATTAGCATCTTGCTCCAAATGACAGAGTTTAAATCAGTTTCTTCTTAGTTAAATTTTGTTACTATTAGAAAAAGGAAAATTGCTGTTTTCAAAGCCAATATGGGTGGTTCATGAGGCTAGTATAGTTCCTAGCCATATTGGCCTACAAAATAATAGCTGTCTTAGTACATGTAACAACAAAAGTAAAGCTTAAATAGGAAAACCGTTAATTAGTTTAAAAAAAAGTGAGATGCTAATGATCTAATCTGATTTAATGAGTTATGCTAAGCTAAAAGTGCTCCCTCAGAACACGGAGATGGGCTGAATGGATTTAAAAATTGTAAAACTCAATTGTTTAACTCTATAGGGGACTTAAAATGAGCCTATTTAAAAAAAATGGAATGTTCTTTTAATGAACAGGGCTTGTTTATAACATCATTTTATAATCATAGTACTTCCCATGCAAAAGTTGTGATCTATAAACAAAAAACAAGTTGTACCTAACTTGATTGGAGAATGTGCACAGCTGTAAGTAAATTCCTCAAGTAAACATACTTAAATTTATACTTATTTCAAACACTTTAAATCATCATCATGAGCCATAATCATTAATAAATGTTTGAGAACTCTGGCGCATGTTCACTTTTAGGTAGGTTTCTATGCAAATTTTGTAAATCAGACCCCAGAGCTGTAATGCAAAGGGGAAAATAGCTCATACTGTACTCTTGAAAAAATGTAGTGCCCACTTTAATATTTTCTAACTACTCGATATTAACTTTTAAATGAATAATTTGACAGCACACTTACTGTAGATACACATTCACATTGTACTTGTATTTTAAAGTACAGGCATGTAACTAATTGAATGAAATTTTTTATGTACACCCTTTAACAAACTATAAACCTATCAAAACTTATCTATAGTCTCTAAACTTAACTATACTCCAACTCAAAAGCAACAAGTGTTTCTTGTTTTTGTTTGTAATAAAGACCCTTGATATACATAAAGGTCCACTTTATATTAGTGTACTTTGTTGCAGATTTCAAATACTTTCCTCTGGGTGCTCCAGTTTCCCCCACAGTCCAAAGACATGCGGTGAAAATGTGAATTGAATAAACTAAACTGGCTGTGAGAGTGCATGGGTGCTTTCCAATACTGGGTTGCAGCTGGAAGGGCATCTGCTGTGTAAAAAACACATGCTGGAATAGTTGGTGGTTCACTCCGCTCTGGCGACCTCTAAAATAGAGACTAAGCCAAAGAAAAATTTACGAATGTTTAGTTACTACTTTTAAAAGTGAGTAGCCTTAAAGGGGACCTATTCTGCTCGTTTTTACAAGATATAAAATAATTAAAATAAATATGTCCCTTTTACTTCATAAATTTTCAAGGTACAGGGCAGATGCCATTGTGTGGGTGAGCAGTTTGCTGAGGTCAGCGTTGTGCATCAAGTGGCCCATGATGACGGTGGGGTTATAGAATGGGCAGGCACCAAACACAGCTGCCAATATCCAGCAGAGCCATTGAAGAGGAGTGGGACCAACATTCCACAATCAACAACCTGACTATGGGAAGGAGATTAATGTGTTAATTATGAAGATTAATTATGTGTAATTAATAACAACTTTTATTTATGCATGAACTAACACTTTAAATTGTTTTCATTTTTATAATTTTGCACAGCTACACTCACCGGCTACTTTATTAGGTACATCTT
Organism: Danio tinwini; assembly: GCA_903798205.1. Lineage (NCBI taxonomy): Eukaryota > Metazoa > Chordata > Actinopteri > Cypriniformes > Danionidae > Danio > Danio tinwini. The sequence continues at coordinate 17,278,267 of CAIGQZ010000690.1, forward strand.
ACTAGTACTCGGTTGGACTCCGTTTTGCCCTCTGAACTGCCTTAACCCTTTGTGCCAACAATTCAACAAGTTACTGGAAATATTGTAGCCTGTTTCCTGTTTTTAGCTGACAGGAGTGGCACCCATGCCACGTTCAAAGTCACTTAAATCACCTTTCTTCCCCATTCTGATGCTCGGTTTGAACTGCAGCAGATCATCTTGAACATGTCTACATGCCTAAATGCATTAAGTTGCTGCCATGTGATTGGCTGATTAGAAATATTCGTTAACAAGCAGTTAGACAGGTGTACCTAATAAAGTGGCTGGTGAGTGTTTTTCATATAATACTTAAGGCAACGGGTTTATTTAAAGTAAAGGCAACTAATCACTTTAACAAAGTAATGCAGATCCTCATACCACTCAAATGAACATGTTTACTAAAAACACACTTCACAAACTGTTAAAAGGATAGTTCACACTAACAACCTATACTCTACTGGCTCACCCTTAAGTGATTATAAACCCTTATGAGTTTCTTTATTCTGTTGAACACAAAAAAAGATTGTTTGAAAAAACACATGAAAGTCCATGGTTTCAGGTTTACAGCTCTCTACTAAATTTACAATTAAAGTCAGAATTATTAGACCATGTTAGAGTTTTAAATATTTCCCAAATGATGTTTGACAGCAAGGACATTTTCACAGTATGTCTGATAATATTTTTTCTTCTGGAGAACGTTTTATTTGTTTTATTTCGGCTAGACTAAAAGCTGTTTTAATTTTTTAATAATCATTTTAATGTCAAAATTTTTAGCCCCTTTAAGCTGTATATTTTTTCCGATAGTCTACAGAACAAACCATCATTATACAATAACTTGCCCAATTACCCTAACCTGCTAATTAACCTAGTTAAGCCTTTAAATTTCACTTTAAGCTGAATGCTAGTGTCTTAAAAAATCTAGTTATTAGAAATGAGTTATTAAAACTATTAAACAGTTTCGTTAAACTGAAATTGGGGGGAAAAATTAACAGGGGAGCTAATAATTCAGGTGTGCTAATTAATCTGACTTTAACTGTATATCCGTTTGTGTTCAACAGAAAATAGAAACTCAACAGGACTCAAACATATTTGTGACAAGTGAAATGTGAGTAAATGCGTTTTGGGTAAACTATCCCTTTGCCAACTAAACCCAGCCTTGCTTCTTTGACTCAAACTCACAGACATGCAAAAATCCAAAATGCCATTCATGTCAACAACCATGTTTTATTGATCTCCAATACTGAATGAGAGAAGGACTGATTCTCAACAGTCTGGGTTAATAAACAACCAGTAAATATAACTTTGAAACTGAAGCGTTACATTGTGAAATGGTGAACAGGTGTAAAGCTGCCAACCACAGTGCTGACCCAGTGGCCCTTCAACCTGCACATTTGATCCTAACCAGTGAGAGTGCACCATTTACACTGAGGAGTGCCACTGCCAAGCTCAACAAAACCTTTGAGATGCGTTTCCCGCAAATGAGGTACAGCTACTGGATGTTCTGCACGGTAGGCCACTTAAGAGTATTTTTAAGGGCAAGGACTTCCTGGGAAAAAAGTGCATCGGGGAGATAAGAAATGCTAATATTTTGAGCTAGCACGCAACCTATTTATAAATTAATCAGAGGAATGGAAGGTTCCATTAATAGCGGGCGAGTAACACTCCTCGTCATTTACATAATCTCCACAGAGTGGGTGTGGCTAAGGGGCCTGTGTGGTGCCCAAGCCTACGGCATTAGCATATGCCGATAACAGGCTAATCACCTGCTTTGTTTCTAAAGTAAGCCGGGCTTCGTTGAGCCAGTCCTGCGCCACACGCTGTGACTCTCCACGAAGTTGGTTGACAAACTTAGCAGCTAGTTCCAGGTCGCCACGCTCGATGCTGTAAGTAGCGTAGGCTAGCAGCTTGAATGTGTCAAGGTCTTCAGGGGCTAGTTTAGCAGGTGGTGCTTCTTGATCCCTCTCAAACAAAAGGACGGACTGTAGGTAGGACAGGAAGTACTGGTAAAGGCTGTTTCGGGTTTCATCGATAAGCGCCACACGTCGTGCGAGCCGGCGGATGTCGTAGAAGCGTGCCCGAAGGGAAGCTTCGCTATAGATTCCTCGGTTGAGGGACTCTTCAGGAATGGCGATGGCCAATGCCTGTGCAAACTCATTTTCTGTGCAGCTCTCTTTAATAGCGCGTACAGCGCCCTCTAGAGGCTCGGTGGGGGAATCAGCACCCGCTGACTTCAGTGTGTAGTTTAGAGCTTCAACTGAAAGCCACAGCTGGTGAGCCTTACGAGCCTCTTCCTCGGCAATCACATGACCTTGAAGACAAAGCAAATATTTGATATGTAAAAAATGAGAAACATCAGTCAAGTTACATCGAGATCAAGGTTTTTTAGCTTAGCATTTTTAGTTTGTTTTTAATTCAATATTTTAAAACTTGCTGTAAATTTCAGTTAGCTGTTTTTGTTGGTTTAAATTTAGACAAACACATTTTCTATTTAGTTCTGATATGTAGTTTTAGTAATTCTAGTTTAACGGAGTTAACGAATCATGACCACAGCAAAGTTTTATGTTTGCGCAGCTTAAATTAACCCTCGTTGAAACCTTTTAGTATTAAAAGTAAAATAACAGTTTGAACAGACACTGAAACCAAATCCACAAAAGTGTAACTTAAACAAATAATAAATAAAAATAAAAACTACTGGTACTTTTCTAAAAAGCTGCAAGTCAGATTTTCCGCCATAGAATTAGATTCAGTTAGTTTTTTTCTGTTAATTTTGTTAGTTTCAGTTAGTTATAGTTTGTCATTTATTGTGATTTTTTTCATTTTATCTAAGTTAACAAAAATATATTTGACCAACAGCTTTAGTCTTAGTCTTCATTTACTAAAATAACCTTGATCAAGATTCAAATGGTTGTGCTATTGGCATGGTTGTAGCCAACTTACTGTCTATGGCCTCTTCAATGCCTTTCAGACGAGCGTAAGCTGCGTTCATGTCCAGGGTGAAGGTGTCCAGCTGTTCTTGAGTCAGTCTGCGGTAATGAGTTTCTTGCTCCATCATCTTACTGCTCAGAATCTACAAACAAAGACAGAATCTATTTTGACTGACATTATATACAGTTTTTTGCCAACTACTTAAGTAGGAATACTTAAGTTACATACCCTGTAATATTATACACCCTAGAACTGTAAAGTTATTAAAGAAAATTACGGTCTTGTTAAAAAGAACAAGGTCATATCAAACCTGCAAGGTCTGTATACTGGTTCTCTTTCAAACATTCGCTCTGTATCTCACTATGGGAAACGCCTCAGGTGTGCCAGAAATGGAAGCACCAATTACACCACGTCCATCTGAGGATGGACAAATCACAGCTCGCGATTAGGAGCCCACCCTTTCCGTTATAATCCGCTGTGATTCTAGCACTCTTCCTTGTGAAGACTTTCCTTAAGCACCCAGGCTACTCTGCTCTGTTTTCAAACGTACTGTCAAGGCTAACGTTGCCAAACGCAGCTCAGTCATATTGAATCTGTCATGGGTTCTTTGCTCATTACTGAGTGTTTTACTGCTTTTACTAGCGCCGACTGATAGCTAACGCGTTAAGGCGAGCTAAGACTGTGATTTCGACTCACCATGTCTAAAGTCACAGCGGAGAAGGGAAAGGAGATCTCTTCGCGCTCCTGTCTATCAGCGTGCGGATTTATGATTTTGGGCCAGGATTTGCATCAAATGTGCATTGCATGTATGGGTGTGTAGCATGCCCAGGCCTCGTTGGCGAACACCGAAAGATGCGTGCACTGTCAGGCAATGCCGATGAGGATTTTAGAGAGAAGGCTTCAAGTGCCGGCATCTTCCAAGGACGATCCGGTTCTTTCTGCCGCTCCGTCGTTGGCTAATGACGTCAAATCCTCTCCTCTGCAGGATATTGCTTTGTGGGAGGATATCATGGAGTTAGAATTCCCCTGAGTATGAGCCGCTGTTCGACTAGCAGCTACTGGCGGGCGGTGATGAGATGGAAGGGGATGAGGAGGATGATGAGACGCTCGCCCGACTCCTCCGAGATGAGCGGGACAATGAGGAGGTGGATGTCATCCACCCTTCTTCCCACACTGAGGCTGGCAAGCACGCAGAGAGGTGAGGTGGCGTCGACGGTGGTGGATTAAACGGGATGTGTCTGACGAAAAAAGGCTCGCTACCCTCGCTCCCCCAGTGAAACATCTGCTTCCCGCTCTCTCAGATTGCATCACGGATATGAAGCGGTCATGGGATAAACCCTTTATCAACCACGTGCCCGTCAAGGGTTACTCAACGTGAGCGAAATGGAGGGGTTGGGGCTCTCTAACCCTCCCATGGTCAAGCAGATGGTGGCTCTTCACCTGCATCCAATCAGATGGGCTGCTGTCTCATCGGCCACACCGTCCCTCCCTGGTAAGATGGAGCACTTCACTGCTTCCATGTACCCAGCGGTCTGGGAAGAGATCTGTAACATTACAGACCTCAATCTGAGCACCTCACGTGGGGCAATGCAAAGCTCCAGCCAAACCATGGCTCTCGCCATTGTGGGCGAACAATTGCTGTGGCTTAATCTCTTTAGTATCAGGGACAGGAAAAAATTGGATTATCTCGACGCTCCCGTAGACTTAAGTGGGCTATTCAGCCAATCGGTCGCGTCAATATGGCAAAGATGAGACCTAAAGAAAAATGACGAGGAGACTTTTGACCCCTTGCTTGCCTCGTAAAAAGGCATCACGTCCTCCTGTTCCTGCTGCTCAACCCATTCCTCCAAAGCAGGGCAGAAAATTTGTAAATGCATCCAGACCGCCTAAACCCCACAGCACAGAGCAGAAGCCCGCAAAGGAAAGCTGATCTTGTTCAGAACCTGTCTTCGTTTGATGGGCATGATGGCTTCATCTCTGTCCGTGACCTTGCCCGCAGATGCGGATATCCACGGAGTGCGTGATGGCTCTCCACCACTGGAAAAACCCCTGCATATTCCGATCAGGGGCTCCGCTGGGGAGCGTGTCTCTGAGAAAAGTTGTCACTACAGATGGTACACGGGATGGGGAGCTGTATTTCAGGGCAGATCGGTAAACGTCGTTGGACGCACCGACTGTGCGAGCTTCACATAAACATGATGGAGCTGATGGCAGTTTTTCTGGCTTTAAAAACTTTTCTTCCATTCTTGGAGGGTTTTCATGTTTTAGTCAGGACGGACAACACAAGGGTGGTGGCTTACATCAACCACCATGGGGAACATGATCGTTGCAGCTGCATAATTTATTGCGCAAGCTGATTGTTTGGAGCGCCGCTCACTTGAGCTCACTGCACGTGATGCACGTCCCGGGAGTCAGAAATGTGGGGGCAAATCTTCTGTCGAGGGGCAACCTGACCTACGGAGAATGGGTTCTCCACTAGCAGGTGGTGAATCAAATTTGGGAGATGTACGGCAAGGAAAAGATGCCGTAGATCTCTTCACCTTGCAAAACACAAAATGTCCGCTGTATTTCTCTCTTAGGGACGAGGATACGCAATTGGGTATGGATGCGCTGGCGCACCCTTGGCCAAACATGCTGCTGTACGCATTCCCACCTGGCGGGCTGTGGTTGGCAGAGACGGGACCTGCTGTCACAAGCGGTGGCGCAGATACATCACCCTCACCTTGAACAAATCAACCTTTGGGTCTGGCCCGTGAAGGGTTAAATCTAATTGTGCTCGTGCTTCCACAAGAAGTCATAAGCACTAAGCAAAACGCCAGGACTCCTTCAATGCGCTCACTGTACGACCTGAAATGGCGTGTGTTTGAGGACTGGTGCACTAGTGAAGGGCTTATACCCTTCCAGTGCTCGGTGAGGGATATTCTCTGCTTTTTACAAAGCTTACTGGATAATGGAAGAGCATTTTTTACCATTAAAATTTACCTGGCTGCTATTTTCGCCTGCCATGCAGGGTTCGAAGGGGTTTCAGCGGGACGGCACCCCCTTATAAGCCGTTTTATAAAAGGAGTGAAGCGTGTGAGATCAGCGGTAAAACGGCTGGTCCCGTTTGGACCGTGGAGGTGATTGGATGGTGGAGGTGATCAAACAGGCCTATACATCTAGGAGTCTCCAATCCCCAGAGGGCTTAAGAGCTCATTCTTCAAGAGGTATTGCTACCTCATGGGCTTTGTTCAGAGGGATTTCATTAAGAGATATTTGTACAGCGACAAGTTGGCCTTTCCCACATACATTTATCAGGTTTTACCGCCTTGACGTCACCGTGCCTTTATTGGCTCATGCGGTTCTTAATGTGTGCCCACTATAAATTTGAAAAGTTATATTTCTATTGATTCTGTCCAGGGGCTTCGGAAAGCATGCATTATGGGAGTGGTATATGTGGAATGTTTGAAAGAGAATGCTATGGTACTTGTTGAACCCCGGTTCTCTGAGAACAGAGCAAGGTATCTATCTCACCAGACTTCCCTTCACGCATTACACTCGGGAAGCGCGTGCTTTGAATGTTGATTCGGGGAATCACAGTGGATTAAAACAGAGAGGTTGAGCTCCTAATCGCGAGCTGTGATTTGTCCGTCCTCAGACTGACGTGGTGTAACAGACTTCCATAGTCTGTCACGCCTGAGACGTTTCCCATAGTGAGATACCTCGCTCTGTTCTCAGAGAACCGGGGTTACGCAAGTAACCTAGCGTTTTGGACTGAACACCTTCTTTATTCATTCAATTTAAATTGTATAGGATGTTTCAATGTGAAGAGGCAGTGTGTGTACCTCTTGAGCCTCTTCACGCAGCTCCTGCTCCTGAACCTTGAGCACGTCCCGCAGGTGATCTGTGTGTGCAGCAGCCTGACGACGCAACTGAGTCCTCATCTCAGCCTCCATCACTTCACGCACCTCCTGAACCTTCAAACACACACAAAGTCTCTCAGTATCACTGTGCAATATCCAGACAGCTAGGTAGCGATGAACTAAAACGAATAATGATTATTTAATAAATAAGTAATTTTGTAAAACTTTTACAATTGAACACAGCTTAAATTATATTGATAAAAAGGCAATAAAAGGCATAACAAGGCAATAAAATAACTACCCTTTATGGCAGTAACTTTTTACTGAATCTGAACTAATGAGTCCAGCGTTGCCATGACAGCACAGTAGTATTATTGCAAGCAGCAACAACAAATATACTACATTTAAATGCCCTGTTTGCATATTATTTAAGCTGACATTTGTCTTCCAGTGAGAGGTACCTGCATATATATATATATATATAAATATATATATACACACACACACACACACACACACATGATATATATACCTGCATATATATTATACATGAGTGGAATATCCACACAGTTATTTTAAACATTGGCAATGACGCATTCAAGCTAGTCAATGGTGCAATCTGCTGCTTTTTTGGATGGGTTTCATTGTGAAGCACTTTCCACATCCAGTGTAAAAGCTGTTTCAGGTCAAACAGTGCTGGAGGGAGAGTGAAACTAGTGCGCTCAACATAGCCATGGCACATGACAAACGACAGACCGGAAGTCATTCACTTCCAATGGAGAGTAGTCCGGGAGCTGCCTGGAGTTCCAATTATCTCCTTATGCTGAAAATTCAGATCTGATTTAAGCTGCGGATCATTAGATTAAAATGTAGATAAAGTCAGGTAAAGTCTAGATCAGATATGCGGCTGGCTGGAAATGCGATATGCACATCAATAAAGCAGCACTTTTTATGACGCTGCTATAAACACTATCAGGACACATATATTTCACTAAAAGGTGAAAATTTGTTGTTTTTGCGTTATTTAATTTTTGAAGCTGCGTCACAGCGATTAGATTCTTGTGTGTATTCCAGCGTGGAGACTGCATGTCTGTACCTGTGAGTACATTGTGACATCAGTGTGCAGCATTAATTCATGAGAAAGACTTGGTTCAAACCAATCAGCGCACTCTATTGTGTATGTGGTGCAACTTATTAAAATGCATAATAGCTTCAAATACTGTTTTTACCAGTTACAGTGTTCAGACGACTGAAAAACGCCACATTGTGTTGCCAAAACAAGTGGAAGAACAAGAATTTGGAGACATGGGTCATCAGTGTTGCATTTATTAATATGCTGCAAGAAGGTTTTGTTTTCATTTTCCCGCTATGAGAGAATCATTTTCCCGCTATAATCCAGAGTAAGTAAAAGGGCTCACAAAATCACTCTGGGTGCCTTGTACCCAGCACACTACCTGTTCGAACTGTTAACGTCTGGTCGGCGCTACAGAGCACCAAGCACAAAAACAGCCAGACACATATAAAGTTTCTTTCCTCAGGACATCTACCTCATGAACAGTTAAATATTGTCCTACTGCGCAATAAACGTGCAATACTTTCTCATATGCACTTGTACACAGCATCTTATAACAATATACAATGCAATACTTCCTCCATTCACATTGGTACACAGCACCTTATAACCTGTATATTCACAACAATCTGTACATACAATTCAACATCCAGATATTTTTAAACTAACTGCAACTCTGTTTAATGTTTATCGCCTTTTTCTTTTCTCATATTTAATTTTGTGTTGTCACTTTATGTACACTGGAAGCTTCTGTTGCCAAAACAAATTCCTTGTGTGTGTGAAGCACACTTGGCAATAAGACTGATTCTGATCAGTGCCTTTTGTTTGTTCATTCAGATGGCAGTTAGTTTGTATCGTTAGCAGTGCTCTTTCTGTTTTTAAAGACATACCTTAATCAAATCGATTTAGTTACTAAGTTTACAGTATGTTAATATCACTGCAATATTATTGTACAATATATATATATATATATATATATATATATATATATATATATATCAAACTATTAGCATTGTGTAAGATTTTTGCTGCATTTTGTGACAGGATAGTCTATACACACACGGCTTTCTGACGCTGCTTACCGAGTCTAAAATTAAATTACTGAGAAATGCGGAGGATTTTTATCTCCCATTCACCGTGCGGTATCAAACATTCTATTAAAACTCCACTCTTCAACAGTTCAGCGTATACAATATGTCGTTTGTCACAGGGGGTATGCATGAAATATTCCTGAAAGTGCCAAACTGCAGTTAAAGTCGACAAATTAAGAATTTGGCAAATAATTTGATTACTGATGTCCATGTAAACAGTCACTGTCTCTCTCCCCTGCGTCTTTGTGTTTGTATTGCCTCTGTGAAAATCTGCGCGTGCCCATACGAAAACTCACATTTTTATGCAAAATCTTCCCTCTTTCCCTCCCCCGACACTCCCACCTAAACAGAGCTGGACACACCCACTTTCCTGAGTTTTTCCCAAACTAGAGGTGTGAAAGCACCCTGCTGAGACAGGGGGGGTTTGTGGGCCTTTATTAATATTTTTATAATAAAAATTATTTAATAAATAGACATTTAAGCACAAAAATGTTTACTTTAAAAAACAAAACATCTTGGAAAATTTATTTCATGACCCATTCAGACCCTCCCTTACTGATGCTACAGAGAATACTAACAGATCATTCTAAATGTGAATTTCCTTAAAAACACACATACATCATTTTTGCGATATAATACTTTGAGTAACAGTACAGCAGTAAATACCAGACCTTTTTCTCCTGCTCGAGTCTCATGTCCTCTCGGCTGTGCTCCAGGGCAGAAATCACGGCTCTCTCCTGCGCTTTCTGATCCTCCAGCTTCTGCTGCTCCAGAGCCACTTCAATGTGGATCTGCTCCCTCACGCGCTGCTCTGCCAGCTCCCGATTCAGCTGGTCGATGCGCCGGTGGGCATGAGCAATCAGAGAGTTCAGATCGTCTGCGCTCAGCTTTCCCGCTGAGAAAAACAACACGGGAAATCACCTTTACATCACTTTAATACACATCATCAGTTTTTATTATTATACAATGTAGACAACTTAAATCCATGTAAAGAGTGTGAGATCTTACATAGTCCCTTCCAGTTGGCCTGGATCTCAGGTGTGATGTTGGCGAGCTCCTGCTGGAACTGAGCTTTAGCTTCATTCACCAGCTCACTGTACTGAGACACGATCTTGGCCTCAGACTGTGCCGTTTGCACCTGTGCAGGAGACAGACAACACCCAGGATTGAGTTACAGACTCCAGATGGGACGCACTGGTAGTCCCTGAGAGCATAAAGCTAAATAGATTACAGGCTCAAATCTCATTAATATGTACAGGGGGGTTCACATTAATCTTGTCATGTTTACAATACTTACCTTGGTTACGACTTTGTCTAGATCCACAATCATGCTGTGTAAGTTCTCCTCAGCGGCCAAGATCTGCGGTCTCGCAGAATCAATCTTGGATTGTTTTGCATTGTTGATCACACTACGCAGCTTTTCAAGCTCTCCTCTAAATATATAGAGATGAAATAAAATGGAACACAACAGTTTGAATCTCTCAGAAATAAATTTACAAAAGTTGTCAATGGACTTTAAAACTTCAGTTGGCCCTAAAGTGTAATACCTTAAAGGGAAATCTTAGCACCTCAAGCATACATATTTATACCTAAACAATGCACAAGACGCAAATCATGCAAATTGGTTCTTTCTGGAAGTGCAGAGATAAATACCATTTCATTCATTCATTCATTTTCTTTTCGCTTAGTCCCTTTATTAATCTGGGGTCGTCACAGCGGAATGAACCGCCAACTTATCCAGCACATTTTTACACAGCGGATGCCCTTCCAGCCGCAACCCATCTCTGGGAAACATCCACACACTCATTCACAACAGGCAATTTAGCCTACCCAATTCACCTATTCTGCATGTCTTTGGACTGTGGGGGAAACCGGAGCACCCGGATGAAACCCACTCAAACGCAGGGAGAACATGCAAACTCCACACAGAAACGCCAACTGACCCAGCCAAGGCTTGAACCAGCGACCTTCTTGCTTTGAGGCGACAGCACTGCGCCACTGCGTCACCCTAAATACCATTTCAGTATATTCAATTCAGTTCAAGTTTCTGTATAGGCTTTTAACAATAATTATTGTTCTTTCCCAATTGTTATTGTTGGGTGTAATTAGTGACAAAATAACTAGTTATTGTAGGTAAATAACTTTTCTGCTGAATAAGTGAGGGATTACTTTTCAATTTTAGGTAATTTAATTAATTACCTTAAATAATGTACATAAATTTAACAGTTCTATATAAAGCAGGGTAATATACATTTTGCAGAATAATTGTATTTTTCAACTAAACAACATTTAGCGTTTATCAAGAAAACTGCATTAAAAAATAATTGAGAAATTAGTTCATGACAATAAAAAGAATAAATTGAGAGGAAAGAGACTAACTGTTTATTTACTTGGTTTTTCTATGTAAATCTGTTCGATGGACATGCATATCCATTATACACTTGCGTCTTTTGCAGCACCTCACACATGCACACGCTTTTTAGACGCTGTTTCAAGACATAACAGCTTCAAAATTTGAGTGGCACTCATTACTGCCAGTTTCACAGCAGTGGACCAATCAAAAAAAACTCAGAGGCAGGGTAAGCGTTGCCAACCCTTTTTGTAGCAAGCTGGCAAGACAACTTCAACATGGTGGAACCATTTCTGAGCAATGCATCTCACATTTTCAGTTACATTGGTCCCATTGGTACCCTTTTAGCGGTGAAAACGCAAGCCTGATAAAGGTAACCAGTACCACTCAGTGAAAACGAGCCAAAAGATGCAATGCTCAGAAATGGTTCCACCATGTTGCTGTTGTCTTTCCAACATATATAAACATACATACATATACACATACATTTATACTTCACAAAACATAGTTTTAGTTATGATTTTTCAAAGAATAATTTTAACAATTTCCATTATTAGACAATAATAAAACTATAACTAAGCATGAGTTACAACTGATAGGATTTTAGAGCTTTTATTAAACTAATATTAAAGCTTTTACTGCATTTTATAAACAAATTAATTAGGGGTGTCAAAATGTATTGTTTCTTCGGTGCACCACGATGTAGACGCGAATAATTCGGTATCGGTTCAGTAATAAAAAAAATTATTAAAAAAAGCGGACTGCTCCACAACCGCCTCAGAGCCCACCTGGAAGAGTCCTCCGACTTTTACCGCATCGCCAGGGCTCAAACAACGCCCCATCTTCAGCTGATGAACACAACAGCTCACAGTGATGTGTGTCGGGGGCCTGCTTAGATAACAGTGTTTTTATCAAATGTTTACAGAACAAGCAGGAACCCAGTGTGCCTATAGCTTTCTCTTCGCAGATATGTGTTGTATTATGTGACAGAAAACCGAAGACTTCTTCAGGCCGTATTGCAAACCATTCAAATCTGGTGTCTATTAAATGTAATTCTGAGACTACTGTAGGGAAAACAGCTAAAACTGTTAAGTTAGCACTTTTAAACATCCGATCACTTAACAATAAGTCACTTTTAGTCAATGATTTTATCAGCACAAATTGCCTTGATTTTATGCTTTTAAATGAAACTTGGCTAGATGACAGTTGTAGCGCAGCAGTTCTGAATAAAACAGCTCCTTTAAACTTTGATTAATTGAGTGTTTGCAGAGCTAATATGAGAGGTGGAGGCATCGCTGCCCTGTTTAAAGATGTCTATGAGTGTAAACAAGTGTCATTTGATGACTATTTGTCCTTTGAATATCCTAGTATAGCACTAAAGGGTGCTCCATGCATTTTACTGATCATTATCTACAGACCTCCAAAATATTCTCCAACTTTTATTGATGATTTTACAGAACTGTTATCGATAGTAACCTCTGATTTTGACTATTTTACTATTGCTGGGGATTTTAATATTCACATTGATAATCCAGAAATCAATGCTGTAAAAGAACTCATGACTGTTTTTAACACTTTTGATCTCACACAATCGTGGACAAACTCTTGATCTACTTATAACTAAGGGTCTACACATTTCATCGACTGCTGTTAAGGATGTTGCACTATCTGATCATTTCTGTATTTTCTTTGATATATTGATCACTCCAGCCATTGAAGACAGATCTGTCTCTGTCAGAAAAAGATGCATAAATGAGAACACTAGTGAGCAGTTTATGAAGGCCATATCACTCAAACCAAGTATATCTGCAGACTCTGTTGATTCTCTCCTTGATTTGTTTAACTCTAAAATTAAGAATGTCATGGATAACATTGCTCCTTCCAGTCAGGAAGAAAACGGGGATGAAAAACGGGCCTTGGAGAAAAACAACAGCAGGAAATCAGAGCACATCACACCTGTCCTCAGGTCTTTGCACTGGCTCCCAGTTACATTCAGAATAGATTTTAAAGTATTACTACTTGTCTATAAATCACTAAATGGTCTAGGACCTCAATACATTACAGATATGCTCACTGAATACAAACCTAACAGATCACTCAGATCTCTAGGATCATATAAACTAGAAATTCCAACAGTTCATTCAAAGCAGGGTGAATCGGCTTTCAGCTACTACGCCCCCAGCTGCTGGAATCAGCTTCCAGAAATGATCAGATGTGCTCCAACATTAGGCACATTCAAATCCAGACTGAAAACACATCTGTTTAGCTGTGCCTTTACTGAATAAGCACTGTGCATAGTCCGACAGATCGCACTACTATGTTTTTCTCTTCTTTTCTATTCTTTTACAACCTGTTTTAACATATTTTATCTGTTTTTAATTATCTGTTTTATTTATTTTTTTTACACTTGTCTTTTTTATTCCTGTTTATGTAAAGCACTTTGAATTGCCACTGTGTATGAAATGTGCTATATAAATAAACTTGCCTTGCCTAATAATCATAACCGGTTATTATGTACTGACGTCATTTAACTCATGTACGATATATGTCGTGGCAGAATACTATGGCAAGGGAAGAGAGCGCGAGTAATTAAAATGCAGAAACTCTGCACAATTCACGGCATGCGTGTTTGCTAGCCAGTCTTTCACTGACACTAAAGTTACAGCAGAAGCCCCTTTTGCTTTGTCAAACTTTGGTCAAAGTTCTGAAATTGTAATTTAAAATGTCAGAAGCGGATCTCACTTGGCTTTGTACAGGGCTTCTCCAGCATCGTCCACAGCTCTGGCCCTCTCGTTCAGAGCCTCTTTCAGTGCCTGAGTGGACTTCTCATCTGGAGGAGTCTGAGCACACACACAAGCACAACAATGTTAAACCCAGCAGAAAACTGCCTAGCAAAATCTGTTCACTCATTTGACATAAAATGATATTCAAATTTATTACACGGCTCTGTGAAATACTCTATTCTGATTGGCCAGTAACAACATTCCAAGGCATTCCCAGACAACAACCACTAAAACTAATAACACAGGCTTATCCAGGTACTTTGAATCATCTTGACCACCATACATTCATATCCATATTTATATACTTGTCTGTCACTTTGCTATTTTTGACTGTTTAGTATGATAGTGTATGCTCAAGTTAGATATTTTTCTTTTCTGTCAGCTTTGCGTTTAATTAAAGATTTAATAAACTATTACACTTCAGAATAATGTTTTGTGTCTAATTTTTACTTTTGTGGCAAGTAGCCCTTTAAAAAGCAGGATAAATTACATCCAGGCAGCTGTATAAATCAATCAGGCTGATATAACAGCCCTGTGCTTCACTTCAGGCAGTGTATTCTGCAATAACAACCACCTGGATGTACTTTATTCCTTTTGTAATAATGATGTTATTATTTTTTTACAAATGCTAGCATGTCCTTGGTGGTTTTCAGGATATTGCTTTGCCACTGCTCAAGGGAAAGTTTACTCAAAAATGAAAAGTTTATCACCATTTACTGACACTGAAGTGGTCCTACACTTTTATGACCTTTTTTGTTCTGTTAAACACAAAACAAGATATTTCGAAGAATGTTGGGGAATAAAAACAACCATTCACATCTATAGTAAAAACAGAAAATACCATTGAAGTCAATGGCTGCACGATAGCTGGAAGATGAATAATTCATGACAGAATTAGCATTTTTGTGTTAATTATTCCTTTAAGCTTGAGTGTAAAGTGTTGCTAAAGTGGTGTTTGCCAAATTTGAATGCCCTCACCATTTCATATTTTTGATGTCTCTCTTATCTTATATACCTGATTTTAGCAGACGCCATTTGTAAATGCTTCAAATCACTGTGTGTGTGTTCACCTCTGAGTCCATAGCTTCTCTGAGTTTGTCTGTGTGAGCAGCGATGGCGGTCAGCGCAGCCTCCTGAGCTCCGATGGCCTGTAGGGTGACTTTAGCTGAGCTGCCCAGAGTTTCCTCCAGTCCAGCAGTCAGAGCTGAGAAACACACAAACACTCACTTGTATCAATATTACTTATTTATTTAGAAGTCAAAACTGTTATTCAGCAACATGCATTTATGTTTAAAACTGACAGAAAAGATATAAAAATACAGTATATACAATAATTATTTTTTTCAAATTAGAACAGTTTATTTCAGTTATTTGTTAAAAGATTGGTTTACCCAAAAAAGAAAATGTTATTAATTACACAACATTTTGTTCCAATCCCCTGAGACCTTTCTTGATCTTTAAAGCTCACACTGTGATATTTTAGATGAAATACAAGACAGTACAAAAAGAGTAATTTGATCATTTTTGTTTTGTTTTACCAAACAAAAGTATTCTTGGAGTTTTGTATGGACACACTTGAACCACTGAAGTCAGATTAAATGTTTTTGGCTTCTTTTTCTGGACTTTGAATGTCTCTGGACCATTACATTATACATTATAGAGGACGAGAGGGCTCTCAGATTTTATCTAACATATCTTAATTCGTGTTTCGAAGATGAGTGAAGATCTCAGGCATGGAATTAACAACAGATATGTTATTTTTGGGTGAACCAACTGTTTAATTTAAAAATCCTGAAAAATAAAGTATTATGGTTTCCACAAAAATACAAACAACTTTAACAATGATAATGACAATTAATAATAACAAAATCTACTAATCTTAAACAAATTGCACTGTTGAGATGATTTATAGCAAAGAACTGGTAGAAATGATTCACAAAGTGAATACAATTGTAGTTTTGGGTTCCTGAAACAAGATGGAGTCAAGAATGAGTCATTTCAACTAACTGTCGATGTTTTGCAGTGAGGACTCGCCATGTCACATTAGCAGTAGCTTAAAGAGAACACCCGAAAATGGACAATTCTGTCATCATTTACTCATCCTCCACTTGTTTGAGCTTGAGTTACCCCTTTAACAAGTTTGTTTGTCTGAAAACCAGACAAATTTATGAATCAACAACAGAGTGACAATGAGTAAGTACAAACACCTTGCCACAAGACTGAGTCAACGATAGGAAATTAATTTTAACAATACAATTTTAACACATCACTACATAATAGTTTTTTTTTCATTAAATAAATGCAGCCTAGATGAAAATAAAAGCATGAGATGCTGGTTATTTTCTACTTTTGAACCATGAACCTTTTTACATTTAATGGTCATCAGCATCTTAAATCCTTGAAAGTTTTTAATATTAAGATTTTTGGAAAAACCTAAGAACATTTATGTGTGTATCTCATTATATACATCATTATATACATGTACACATATATATATATATATATATATATATATATATATATATATATATATA
>CAIGQZ010000690.1:17296573-17335328 GCA_903798205.1 Danio tinwini
ATATAGCTAATGAATCAAAGAAACATTGACTTTCGTCATTTCTTTGCCTACTTTTATTTAAAATTTGGGTCAGGTGTAATAGTACACCACCTTTTTTTTAGGACTAGTCGGAACAAAGAAATAAAATAAGTCCTCTGTAACACATCTCAGCACTCTAAATAGACCTAGGTACATACACTACTTAGCTTTTAAATTGGCCAACACACCAATGAAAAGAAGTCTTTCTTAACAAACTAAACTAAAATAAATTATGAATTATGACAGGTGTTTGGCAATAACGAAATTAAGATATAGGCTCTGTGGGATTTGTTTCGCCACTTTTCTTTACAATCTGGCATTAAGGCGACGGGGAAGCTGAATAATAAATGAATAATGTCAACATTAGCCTGTATACTCTGTCTACATTATGATTTTATGGTTTAATTAATATTTATTTATAATTTTAAAATCCTTTACTCACCAAGATTAGGCTACGTGCTTTTGTGCGGGTACATTATTGAATTCACTGTAATCTTCAGGCTGGTTGAACACTAATATATTCGTTCATTTTGTTATTTTATTAACTGTTGAAAACATAGCAATAAAAATGATTCAATGAGATTTAGCCTACTTCAGAATAATTTTATTCATGTTTTAATTACTTTTATAATTACTGCGTTATGAATATAAATTTTCAAGACGCATTGGTTTCGGGTGTAGCTATTACTTTCTATAGCCTACAATAAATGTAAAATTAAAAGGTAAGAATCAGCCTAAATCTTTTTTCTTTAGTATTATTATTATTGTATAACTATTTATTTATGAATTATTTATTTATTTATTTATTTATTTAGGCTATTTATTTATTTTTTTGCGGGTGAGCTGTATTGTTCCCGAACTGGTTTAAGTAAGTTTCACTTATTATTTCTTATTATTGCTGAAAACTTGTTAAATAATAAAATTACTGTAATAAATTATTAAAGTATTACAGAATGAACACGACTTCGTTTCGCATATACAGGAAGCCTATGACGCAGATGTTAAGATTACATTGTTGCATTCGGCTATGAATTAATAAAATGTCTATTGAGAAGGATTTCTTTGTGTCTTTTTAACTGGTAGCTCGAAACACGGGTAGTCGAGTAACTCCAGTATTGTTTTGAAAAGAAATCGATTAGCAGAAACCAGTAGTCGTGCAAGCCCTAATATATATATATATATATATATATATATATATATATATATATATATATTATCATCTTTGCATCAAATTACAAAAAACTAATTACCGTGAATGCGAGGCATTTGAAATGCAGAGTGTATGGGCAGGACAGTAAAGTTGACGTTGTTCTTTCTTCTGGCTGCCATTATCAGTCTCACACAATTTTTTTTCTTTTACTTAATGTCTTGAAAACACCATTATATTTTTTGCTTATTTTTTTCAGCAAATAGGACTGTAAAACATTTTTTGTTTAATTCTCCCATTCTCTGCTCTCCAAGTTTACCCAACTATGATGATTCCGCAACTGAAAAACCTGGAAATGTGAAAAGGGTCCATGAAATATTTATTTTGTTTGCAAAAATTTAAAGTTATTTTTAGGATATTGCTCTTTTTTTAAGGAACTTCTTTTTTCCCTTTCAAATCTGAAGTGTAACTTTTTTTACTCATACTTAATTAATAAAATACTTAAATATTTTTTGTGAATTTTGGCGTTTATATTAAGTAATTTTTTCTAATGCTATATTCCAAAATGCATTTGAAAACATGGCAATTTTCCAATTTATTGATTAATAATACAAAATTAATAATTGGTACAATGAAATTAATTGTTTCGATTTGTTGAATACTCAATAAACTAGTTGATAAATTAGTCTAGATAAAATAGTCCTTAGTGATAGCCCTATTCACCTTATTCTTCCTGTATGATCGGGCACAGCATTTGAATCTTTTTTGGTTTGAGACTTCCGGTCTTTTCACTTCCATTAAATAAACTTGATGTTAAAAACAGCTTGTTCTGCTGCTTGATGTTGCAAACTGATATTTTCTAACTATATTATTCTGCTTTGCCTGTATAAGTATAGTTATAGTATAACAGTTTGACCACTGAAACAGAAGTTCTAAAACAATCCCAGAAACAAGCGCACTCCCGCATTGAAGAATAAGGCCAATAAAATTTTCAAACACATAAAAAAAGTTATTATTTGCATCCAAAATAAAAGTTATGATATAATTTATATGTGCGTATGGTGTATATTTATTAAGTATTTATAAATGCACACATGCATGTGAGAAAATGTTTACTTAGTTTTTATATACATCTTACATATCTCCATGTCCAACCAAACTTTTATTTTGAATGTGATTAATCACGATTCATCTTTGCCCAGCACTAAAATAAATAAAAAAAATAGAGACTCCATTCAGGTTCATGCATGTGTCAGTGTGTAATGTGTGTGGACATCGACCTGCCAGCGCATCCAGCTCAGCTTTATCCTGTTGAGCCAGTCGAGCGGTCACTTCCTCCGCTGGCCTTTCCGTCACAGCTGGTTCAGGTTCAGCGCATTCCTTACAACACTCTTCAGCTACACACCCACAAACAAACACAAAGCACACTAAATCACTCCAGCACATTAGGAATCATCACATTTTATTTACTTGAGCTGTGAGTACACTATATGAGAGGGGGGTGATGTTAAACAATGTAGATGTACTTAGTGCACCGTCTTCATCATGCATGCAAAAAACATATAGAAGACGAATATAGTCAAATGATCTGTGAACAAATGGCTTGAATGATCAAATCTTTTTAAATGATTTAGAAATAAAGCAGACCCCCTAGTTTTTCAAGATTTTTTTTCAAATTTTTTGCAATAAAAATTACTGATTTTGTGGTGGTAATTCCCACAAATTTGCGGACAATTTTGCTATATATATATATATACATACATATACACACCTAATAAGGTAAATTTTATATATATATAAAAATTTACCTTATTAGGTAGCCTACCATGTTAGTTGTGCAATCTGACACAATGACAATAACACAAATCATAAAAGTAAAGCTTCTTTATTTTGGGCTCTTGTCAAGTCAATCTATAACATATCTAAAACGGTAGGGATTAAGCCAAAGGAAGGTTGTATAACTCTTATTTTTATCCACGATCTTACTTTCGCTCAGATTTCACTCCCCAGAGCATCTGACACTCAGGACATGCCTTAGGGCTTCCACTACCGTAATACACCTAAAACACGGATTGCCATTGCCACGGATTGTCATTTTTCGAAAGACACTCAAATACATCAGGTGTGCTGCGTATGC
Source organism: Danio tinwini (assembly GCA_903798205.1). Lineage (NCBI taxonomy): Eukaryota > Metazoa > Chordata > Actinopteri > Cypriniformes > Danionidae > Danio > Danio tinwini. Next base: position 17,299,876 of record CAIGQZ010000690.1, read on the forward strand.
AATGTCTATAAGTCATGTAAAACAATTCATTGCAAACTAAAATTAATATAATTTGATTATATGGTTTGGAATTGGATGTTTTATGAGATTATTAAATTTTTTTGCGATTATTATGTGTTTAATTAAGAATTTTGCAGGGTCCCAAAAATTTATTACTTTTTGTTGATTTTGCGCTGGATTCAGCGATCGTAAAATTGCAAAAAACTTGGGGGTCTGATAAAGGTCTGCATCAAGGGTATCTTAAAAAACAAATTAAATAAAAAACTATTGGTCATAAAAAAATATTTGAGATGAAATTAAATATTCATAATAAAAGAAAAAAATAAATCAAACAACTAAAAAAAAATAACCAACTGTCACTAAAATAAAACAATAATTAGCAAATAAAATAATTATTTACAGAATTCAGAAGTACTCAATCGCTGGTGGAAAAAAACCTGACCTGTGGCTGTTAAGAGAAATGCCTGCAGATGGAGCTTTTACATCACACGTCAGTCAAATTGATTATATGATTACAAACAAAAACGTCCTAAATATGTTTCATCTGCCAAAAATGTAAACTAGGTATGTTTAACCACATGTAAGCAGTGCAAACATAAACATTTGCTTTGGTCGACACTGAATGTGTTCCATTAACTCTTCTTAACTAGAATGAAATAAACATGTATTGACAAAATAAAAACTAAACTAAAACTAAACTGAAATTCATAGCAAATCTGTACAAAATTGTATTACAATAAAAACTATACAAACACAAAACTATAATAACCTTGATCTGAATCTATTTCTTTAGTACCATTGACGGATAGCGTGATAGTATTTATTTTTAGATCGGTTCCCATCAAACTAGCACTCTAACACATTTGGCACAGATCACTGCAAAAGAGTCTGCGTTTGTTAGTGACTGGTGAAAAACACAAGTTAACAATACAGTGTTAGTAAAGAACTCAACAACCGTACAAGCTGTGTCCCAATTCAGAGGATATGTACTTCATTGTTGCATTCCAAGACAGAATATATCACCGTAACGCAATGAACCCTGTCCTATTTCCAAGGCTCCTGTGCCCTTAAAAGATTTCTCTCAATTAATGGGCCATTAAGCTTCTAATACAATATAATACATACGTAAACATACAGGACCCTCACCAATTAAGGTTTTTGTAACCAACAAATCCACGTAACTGTAAATACTTTTATATAAATATATATTTTATTCTTTATTTATACAGATAAAAAAAAAATCAATGCTCATATTTGTTTTTTGGTGAACTATCCCTTTAAATGGCAGCTGTCATAATTCCAACAAGAGCAATCCTCCCTAGACCTCCTCATTTAACAACATTCACTTTGACCTTTGGATATTTAAAAAGGCACATCCTCTGAAGTCTTTGTCCTCTTAAAACCACATTCACAGAGCACCAAAAGACATGGAAAAACCACTAGATTACATTTTTAGTTTTTAGCAACTCAGAATTTAAGACTTTTTAATGCTTTTTAAGGGTGTTAAATTTCTCTAAATTGATCTATCAACTTTTAATATTTTTTAAGACCCTGCGGAGACCCTGTGATAACAAGCAGGAAATATTCATGAGCCAATGTCATGACCACACTGAAATGGTCTATAAACATTGTATGGACAAAATAAAAGGTATAGCGTTTCATATTATCCTCTATTGTTTATCTTGTGATGTCACAAAAAACTTTGTTTAATACTTTTTCATAATTTGAGCGCAATTTTATACGCCATTACAGGGATGCAGACAGAAACATGAATAACAGCTCTATCATTATTAGGATATGAGTAGGCCCACATGGAATCCGCAAAAAATCTTTTTTTAGCCCATCGAGTCAATTTCTTTACTTGTGTAAATGTTTGTAAATGTAAAATATTTTATACATACATACATACATACATATATATATATATATATATATATATATATATATATATATAATTTTATTTAGTAATTTCAGTAATATTATTGACTAAAATAAAAATGTTCATATGATTTATTTACAATACAGTTTGTAAAGTAATATTCTCTTCTTTTAGTAGATATATTATATAAGAGACTTGCTTCGTTTACCAAATAAGTGGATCTAATTGGATTTGAATTGTAAACATCAAATACACTCCCGAAGTTAGATTCTCCCAAAATCATTCTGCATTAATTTACAGATTTTTTACAAAATTCTCAGCAGAAATAGCAAAAGATGTCCACAGATTCCGTCTGGTCCTAGAATTTTGTCATATAGGCAAGCAAATATGGCTGTGCAAAAACTACTCAAGCTCTTCTTCTCTTACAATGAAGCTGTTTTCCACTTTTAATCAGTTACGACTTTTAATTATCATTCTTTGTCTAGTCTAGGGGTACCCAAACTTTTTGTTATGAAGGGACAAAAACCAATCTTAATTGAGAGAAGTGCGAAGGTAAATATACCAAACTCTATTACATTAAAGTTGCCATTGGGGATTTCCTAATTTATTTAATATTTAAAAATAAATAGAAATCATTGCTTTATATTAACTACATTTTATTTAACTATTTAAACTTTATACTGAACTTATTACAGCAAACAAATCTCATTTATAACAGAATGAAGTTACGCTAGTCAAGCTACACCTGTTTTTTGCCTTGATTTGCTTGCCGATGTGTTCTGCACTGTCCTCTATCCATTAAGTGACAGTATTTATATTTTAAAAAATCAGATTGATTTACAACATTTAAACATTTATTTTCAGTTTGTTTTGTTTTTATGAAGCTCAGCTACAAAAAAAATGGTTATTATTATTATTTTTTTGCACGGTTTAAAGTGGGTTATTACTTTATTTTTTCTATAGCATGTGAGTTTGAACTATCAATTTAAATTTCCAAACATTATTTTAGTCATTAATTGTAATTATACTTTTTTGATTATACTTTATTGAGGTGATTGCTTGCACAAGGAGTCTGACAACAGTCAATGCTCCAAAAACACAATCCAGATGAACTTCGACAACATCTCTAAGATGCTTTATATAAACTGACCTGCAAAGCTACCTGAAAAACTGAAAAAGTGTTTTAAATGCAAAGTGTTCATACCAGTTGTTGATTTGATTTAGTTAATATAAGTGAATTGATAACTAAAACGTATGCATTATTTTTGTCATTAATTGTAATTATACAGTGATGGTGGGCCAAATCATAGGTTACCATGGGCCAACTTTGGCTCACGGGCCCTAGTTTGGACATCTCTGGTACAGTCTTACCAGAGCTTCTGCTACAAAAGCATCTTAAAGCCGGGACAACAAACTGTTGCCTTAACTTCTCTATCATAATTCAGCCTATTTGGGAAATGAGCATCAATACACAACTTAGAGTGGAAGTTGGGTCAAGGCAGACTAAATGCTTACAAGGGCCACTGCCCAACACCATTACAAAGCATGAAAGAGCAATAGAAAAAACAATTAAAACTACTGTGTTCTTCTAACATATAAAAGTCATTTACAAGATGGCTTGAGGGTGAGTAAATTATGGAATAATATTCATTTTTAAGAGTACTACTCCTTTAAGGATGCAACCTCTGGACTGGGACACAGCTACAATTAACAGAAAATGTTAGCATGGGTCACATGACAGAACCGTGAAGATGGATGGAAAGGAACCCGAAGGTGTGATGTTTGAGAGCATGCAAAGAGAATGAGACACTGTGCTTCTGCCCATTATCTGATCTGACAGGTTGTGGATCAGTTGTTATAAGCAGAAGGCTGTGTGAATGATCCGATTCTAACCTGCCGCCATGTGGCCAGATGGGCTTTCATCACTTGTACCCGGTGCGGGCACAGAGGGCACCTCACTGATAGCCGAAATAATATGAGCCGCCTCTGCTGAGGCTTCTGTAACAACAATAGGATCTGATCAGAAATAAAGCTCACAGCTCAGCAGATGTGAATGACGAACAGTTACCTGACATCTGCAGACATGTGATCCTTTGAACATTTGCATATGTAGATTTAGGATAAAGTTAGACATTCAGCTGCTGTGTCTGTGTGTGTGCTGTATCTGCTTAAACACTCAAATGACCACCCTGTGTCTGAATATATCCAATTGCATACCTTATAGTAGATAAATTACAGAATGTTAATCAAGTGGCATGTTCAAATGTATGCAAAGTCATGGGAGAAAAGTACTTGGATGAGCTATTTCTGAATGTGCATTCAACTGACACTTTACTATCCCATTAGGCCACTGGAGGAGATTTGGAAATGGCACGAATTCAATGCAATTTGCAATGACAACATGACATATGTAGTATGTTTTTATTATGTTAAATTAAGTGTTAATTGTTTTAAAGGGTTAGTTCATCCAAAAATGAAAACTCTGTTATTAACTACTTCCTGAGGCCTTTAATCATCTTTGAAACACAAGTTAAGATATTTTAGCTGAAATCCAAGAGCTCTCTCATCTTCCATAGACAGCATTGGTACCAAGACTTTCAAAGAAAAGGCACCAAAAATATTGTCAAATTTTTCCATGTGACTGCAGTGGTTCAACTGTAATCATATTAAGCTGCATCGACAAATTTACACGCGCAATTTAAAAATGGCTTTGTTCACCTGTCTCCCATGTAAGATCAAGGTTTGCGTTCCCTACGGGCAATACAATGCTTGCAATGTGTGATGCACTACTGAGTCTAATGGCAACACATCATAATGCCTATAATAAACATGCAAGCTGACCTGTTGTGAAAGACAAAATATTGGCCAACAAGGAGAACTTTATTGTATTTTTTTTACAGTTTATTGGTTCACAAAAGTGTTCTTGGAGCTAGTGCTGTGACGGTAACACATTTTTTGTTACCGGAGGGATATTGAGGATGCATAAATCCTGTTATATCCGCTGGTGCTGCTGTTAATATGCAGGTCAGGTAATTAAAAAGTAGGCTACATGATGTTTATATGAGTGAGTCGTGGATGGCAAAGATCCATTATTGGTTATGCAAACTTTTAACTTCTATATCTAAAATATTAAAAACGATTTGATTAAACGAAACTGACCGGATCAATAGATGATTCTGTCAACAGCAAAAAGAGTTTAGCATAGGCTACTTTTTTTTTTTTATTTGTGATCATACAGTTAACAAACATGCATTATTCGAAACTGAATATTTCACTTTTATTTTACTTGTATTACAATTGCATTTAACAAACCAATTTGTGTTGTGCTGTGAAAGAATAGCAGACCCTGTGCACTTCTCTCAAATGTTATTTGTTCTTATTTATTTTGTAGATAACTGACCAAACAAAAATACATTAACATTAAGATATAAATTGCACAAAACAAAATTCGTTCCTAAAATATGTTTTCCTGACAAAAATATATAAATTGTATATTTTTGTATGTCCCAATCTGCTACATAACTTTGCAGTGTTTATTTTGCTACACAGGAAATGAGGATGTAATTAACGCTCCACTGTAATGGTTGCATCACAAACCACTGTGATATATATTGGCTACATTTTGTATAAACTTATTTATTTATACATAATTATTATATGCTATTTAGCCTATAGCCTACTTTAAATAAGTCAACATATATGCATTTTGTTGTCTCTCATCACCGTGGCCACCGCATGCGCGTCTGTTTATAGCTTCTGCTTAAAAAAACAAACAAAAAAAACATTTAATCAGCCTTTAAGCAAAGCCTGTATTGATATAATGATATTTCTGTACCAGTTTTTAAACAGACTACACATAAAGGTGCAGTATGTAAGTTTGACACCCAGTGGTTGAACTAGGTATTGCACTCCTGGATCAAAACAAACGCAAACGTGGGAACGTTTGAGTACAGGAGCAAGTGATTTAAACTGTGTTCTAAATAAAAGCAATGACACGAGATAGAGGGAATATTTTCCATATTAATACAAGTTTTGGTTTTAACCAACACCTCGAATTGATATATTAGAAACGGCTTCTATTTCTCACAGCTGAACATGTGAAACCTTTGACAGTGATCACCTCAGGTAAACCTTGTGTGCTTTATTTAGTGCTAAATGCTAACAATATGATTTTAAATGCCATTTTACATTTAATGATGTTAAAGAAGGTTAACATGCATTTAACAGATTATAAATCTTACCGTTTCGTGACTGAGTGCATATTCTGTGCTTCTGAATGGCTGTATTTAAATTTCTGTCGTGTTTCGTCTGGTGCAAACGGCCAAATTGCTCATCACTGCGTATCTCGTCACAAAGCATGTTGTTAGGACACACAGTTATAATGTAATCTGCTCACCTAATGTTTACGTTCATAATATTTATATCATTTGCTAATTAATAACCTCATGTGGAACTGATTCGGTCTCATTTCGACGTCTAATACTGTCCTTTTCGGTCATGGACGCATGCTTTCAGAGCCTTTCTGAACGAATGAATAAAATACGCTGTTTTTCAACAAGGCAACCCAGGGTGCTGAAATATAATTGGCTAAACTGGCATTGTGCAGGTTAAATTTACCTAAACAAAGACAGCATTCCAGCACGGAAAAAACATTTCCAAAGCATGATATCTGACTTTAGCATTGTTTTTCAGTTAAACAAGTGTTCACTTGGAATGTTTCTTAAAAATCTGCACACATATTATGGTATTTTTATGCTTTAGAAGAGTAAAAAAAAACTTACATACAGCACCTTTAATTGAGGATAGTTTAACTAATTCAAAACACTGTCACCGCGAGTGAAATAGAGAAAATAAAGTGCAGCACAAGGTAAAATCATACTCTCAAGTCATAGAAATTACAGCGATGCATTAAAAATTCTTATTTTCTGTGGAGTGATTGATTTGAGTTAAGCCTGCTATATTTATTTGACGGAAGAAAAAAATAATAAATAAACAGCTTATGCAGGTTATTAAAATGGATCAGTCTGTGTTTTCATTTTGTAATATAAATTTGACGGTAATAACCACATCACCGTGGTTGAGGTCTCATTATGGAGGTAATGCGGTTATCGTCACACTGCTACTTGGAGCTTCTTATGATCACTGAAGTCAAATGTTTTGATGATGTATTTTGATCCTTTTCTAGAGTTTGAACATATCATGAAGGTTTATGTCTTTGGAGAATGTGGAAGCTCTCGGATTTCATCTAAATTGTCTTGTGTTGTGAAGATGAGCGAAGGTCTCAGGGGTTTGGAACGGCATGAAGGTGAGTAATTAATAACAGAATATTCATTTTTGGGAGAACTAACCCTTTAATTTAAAACTCCTCATCAAATGTTGCAGGGATGGGCAAACTCATTCCTGGAGGGCCAGTGTCTTGTGGAGTTTAGATCCAACCCTAATCAAACACACCTGCTTATAGCTTTCTAGTGATCTTGAATACAACTAATTAGCATGAGCAGGTGTGTTTGATTAGTGTTGGAGCAAAACTCTGCAAGACACTGGCCCTTCAGGACCAAGTTATCCCCATAAATGACTACTCATTCCATAAACAAACAATTAAACGACCAAGTTGGATACACCCAGCCATAATTCAACCATTATAAACACTTTAGTATTACATGAAAAACACACTTCTGTGTACAAATAAACTTTAGCATGAGTCAGTTCTATGAACTACAATAAAGACCAAGAACTGTTGTATTTTTATTCTTGTTTGGGGACAATTAATCCATGATAAGGCATGAGATATTGTGTTAAGTCCCTTCAAAGAAATAGACAACTGTCCATGTTGCTAACACAACAAAGTGAAGCCAAAGTTCATACTACAGATATACATAGAAACATCTTATTATAAAACTAACAGTACACCATAATGTATCAATCGTATACACTTATATCAATGCATGATCTTGAATCCAAAGTACTATCAGTGCCCGAGTGCTTTTGGTTTCATTTTGATCTAACCAGGCCTTAATGTAAAATGGCCACACACTGTTTCAAGGAATACCAACCAAATAACATTCCTTCCTTACATAATGGCATCCCGAAAGCTCAGGATTAGAAACATGCATTATTTACATGCCAAAAGACATTTTATGTGGATACACATAAAATTATAATTTCATGTGAAAACTTGACTTTGCAAATGACAGCATATATTTAGTCATGTGACTCATACTGTATTCATAGATATCTACAGTTATACTGCCATTGCCCTGATATGTGCAGTTATTTTCACTTAGTTTATAAAAACAAATGTTACTTTTGTATATAAAGCAATTTTTTTTGCAAAAATGACAATGACTGCAACCAGAGTTGGGTGTAACACATTCCACAGTACCGTATTACTGTATTCTAATTACATTTTAAATTTGTGTAATTTGATTACAGATACTAAAGTCAATGTAATTGCATTATTTACGTTACAAATATAGTTTTTAGAAGAAAAAAAAGCTTCTTTTAAATCACATTTTCTGCTGCAACATCAGTTATTAAGCATGCGCTTTTAAATAGGGCATGCTTGTGTTATGCAGAGTGTTCCGCATCCAGTGTTCTGCAGAGTTTTGCAAGCCGAAATGGTTGCTATCGAGAGTGATTGCTTCTTCAAGTGGAAATAAAGACATTACCTTCATTTCATTGAGTGTTAAAACAAAAATATTGCTGTGAAATTCTGTCTAAAAATCTTTCGACTGCTTTTAACTCGACCAGCAACTTGTTTAAGCAATTGAATAGAAAGCATTCTAAGACAATACTTGCCGCCAAAGAGAAAATCAGCACCCAAAAACCCAGCGGCCCAACTCAGCCTAAACAATCTAAATAGAAGTTTTTTGTGCAGCATCGGGAGTGAAGGTAACTGCCTGTTATTAAAAATAATTTGTTTAAAAATCTTGAAAGATATTAATGATTTGACGTAGTTCCGAAAACTTTCTACTCCTCGGTTTCTTTTGACCCTGCCCCCTGTTGTTTTAAAGAATATCACTACCCCGAACGCATCAAGTATAAAAGTCTCGCAAATTCCATCAGACACGGTGCCAGGTAACACTACAAATCAGCCTAGTGAAGTGCGCAAGTCTCACTTACCCTCCAGTGTCTGAAGTGCTGGCGCTGGTGCTGGAGCTATCTCTACAGCAGATGGAGCTTCCACAGGGGCTGGATCAGACTTCTTGGCTTTAGCTTTAGGTTGCTTAGACTCTTTAGTTGCTTCTGACAGTGAAGAGATTTGCAGTGGTTTGACTGTCTCCTAATAAAAATAAAGAAATTAGTCAACATTATTGATGCCGTCATTGAAATCAGTTTAACAGAGTAATATGCTCACACGGTTGCGTAGCTAAATCTAAATCTAAATACAGACTACATATTATCTGTGTCTTGTATAAGAATCCAAGTGATTTTAACACTTACCAGTTTCTTTTGTAAAGGTACGGGTGGAGAAGGGGGTGCCCCAAGCACCATGTCAAATAGTTGATTCGAATAGGGAACACTCTTCTCTACAGATGACCGAAATTTTGGGTCCCATTTGGCATAAAGGATAGTACCACCAAGACCACCCCCCACTGTTAAAAGACTAGCAGCCACTATTTTTCCTGCGGAAGATCTGCAGTATAATAAGCAAATAAATAAATAAAAACATTTCTTTAGCTCAAATGATAGAAAATAGGGACTGACAGTTATATGACATTATAGAAATAAATTATGTCTACATATGCAGCTTAAATGAAATGTAATATGCTATAGATAAACGTTTCTCCCAAATGGATAAGTGTAAATGTATGATTGAAATGAAGTCACTCATTTAATAATTGTCCAATTAACTACATGAAAAATAAACAAATCTGTGTATAAACAAATCATTGTAACCTTGTGATAAAGAGTAAATGAATTGTTTGATTTCATACCCAGAGTTTCCCGCTGTGGTGTATCTGCGGCAGTGCTGTAATGGATGGGCCTTCACTTTACCACACACACATTGCTGCAGGGAAACAAACAAACAAATCATCTCACATGCTCTACGGCAAAATAAATGACAAATTAAAATATTAAGTAAACAAATAATAGCATCGTTTACACTAAATACAAGCATTGTCACATAAACGTTAATTAAAATCAAAGATTCACTTATTTACAATGTGAATGTTCAGCAGGTTTCAATTTGTTTATTTTTTTGTGCAGAGTTTGCATATCTGTAAAGAATAAAGATTGGATATTTTATATTGAGCTATTTTTATTTTCGTTTGTTTTTGCATACTCTCTAAATAATAATACTTCTATTTGGAATGTGTGTGACTGTGCGTGTTGGTGGTTTCTCAAAACATGAACTCTGAATGAATGAGCAGTTGATGCTAAACGATACTTTATCTTTAATGCCTATACATTTAGATGTTGATAATTTAGCAGCGGTTATACATATTATCAATTGTTAATTTGACTAATTTACATGCAGAAACGCAATAGACATGATGAAAGCGTTTGTCTTGGAAACTTTCTTAACTTTCCCTGGCAAGGTCACGTCCTTCTATTGGACAAAACGTGTGTTTCACGGTGTTTACAGTTTAGCGTTACAGCTCTAACATAAAACGTTCGGCATGAAAATGTTTTTGATAAAACATAATTGTATGTAAAACAGACATAAAGACATGTAAAACTAAAGATTTTCAGACAGCTGTTGACTAGCTTGGTTATCCGGGTGACAGAAAAAAAGAATCATACACATCCCGCCCACATCTACGCAGCCGTACACATGGGGTGGTTTATTGGTGGAGAAAGCTGTCACTCACTTAATAGTGACATTTCATTGGCTGAAAGAATTTGCCTATCAAACTGTTAACGCCTCTTTCTGCCCAACATTACGTCGTTGACGTACAGCAGCACTTCTAGCACTGTGTGTGCCATCTAAACCGCAAATAACAAGTCGCAACAAATAAAACCATCAACTCGTTAAGAAATTTAATAAATAGAGATTAATAAAATAAATACTGTACGGTTTATTATAATCCGCAGTTTAACTGTACGCTTTAAATCGCAGGCCCTCGCTGTGGGTCACTGAATGACCGCTCAAGCAGAAGAAACTTACCCGCGCTGCTGCATGTGCCCCTTTCCAACAGACGCGCAGCATGCTTGCCACTTCGGATACTGAGTGTTGGATTTAAGATCAGGAATCTGCCACCGGTTTCAGCAACACATTATAAAAGTGAACAACCTCAACAGCAATTTCGTCCCAGCACACTGTAGATTAGCTCCAGCACTGGCGGTGAACGTAGTGACAGAGCAACGCATGCGCGGTAGGCACACCCAACGTGCTTCATACGTCACGAGTTCACAGAAAAGACGGAAAATTATTTGATTAATTTTCTTCTTTTTTGAAAATATGCTCATACTTTCAGTAAATACATGATTACTGTTATTATAGATAGCTTAAAGCTTTCGTTGCAGTAGCTGAAATATAGGTAAGTAGCCCTTATGATAATTACTGGCATATTCTCAATCATCTTTAGTAACACTACACAATAAGGTCCCATTAGTAAATATTACTTAATGCATTTTGTAAATTTAACAATAAGTAATACATTTTTACAGTATTAATTACTGTCTATGCAAGATAGACAAGTGAAGTGTTCCCATAACTTTAGTAACTTTATTTTTATTATTATATAAACTATATTGTGGATGCTACCGGAATCAGTTATTGTAGGAGATATAAGGCTATATATACCTAAAATCTATGGCTGTGTAGGCTATGTGGTATTTATGTAATGTGGACTAATATGCCCCATATAGATTATTGGTGTAACATGCACTAAAATGGTAGAATTTAACTAAATTAAAAGTAAATCCACATATACTATACCACTGGTGAGAAAGCAGGACTTTATTGAATTTAACGTCATTACAGGTATAGGTTCCCAAATTACTTTTACACCCTGACAAACAGCAGAAGTCAAAGTGGTAAAGTCTTTATTAGTGTTAATGGCAAAATGCTGTTAAAAAATAACACAACATGCTCCAACAAGACAACTTTATTTGAAGATGGAGCCTTTAATTGCATTTCAGCACCTAAGCCATTTTCAATTGCACAGGGCCATTTTGCTCAAGTAATGTAAAGCTGTTATTCCTTACAAAAAAAAATAAAATCATATCCACATGCCCAGAGGGTAACCTTATATAAAGACTCACATCTCCTCAAATCTTATTTTTCCCAATTAATTTTAGACAGATTACTCACATTTGGAAACACACTGAACACAAACTAATTCTCAGGTACAGGAAGAAATGGATTTTTCTTTTGCTTTATTGGGATGTATGATGTGTGGGTGCTAAAACTGAAACTTTTCAACTATGTGTGTTGAATTACCATTCAGTATGTTAATAATAATAATTTGCATGAATTAGCAATAATTATTTTGTTTAATCTAAATACAAGGCATATAACCTTCTTTTTCCCCATTAAGAATAAAAAAAATGAAAAATATTGGGAAGTATGAATTGAATTAATGACTGTGCAAGTTAAAACAACCAACAAAAACCCCAGGAACCAATGTTATGAATCTGAAGACTAAATATGAACACATCAAGTCATTTTTTTTCCTTTTTTTAAATAAGTGCAGGAAGCAAGACGTAAATTAATCACGCATGGGCTATTCTGGATTGAGATGTTCAGTTGCACGTTGTCTTGAGGGTCTCTTCTTGTATGATGGCCACCGGCACACCGGGCAACAGTGCCGCCCTCCAGCTAGCCAGACCACGATGCACTGCTGGTGGAAAACATGGCCACATGGTAGACCCATGACAAGGCAATCCGTTTCAAAGTTCTCAAGACATACGACACACTCGGTGCAGTGAAGCATACCACAAGGCCACTGAGACCAATCAGTGTCCTGTTCCTCTCCACCAGACCAAGACTCTTTTGACTTGATTGCAGCTGAACACCCGTAATGATCATGAAGAACGTCTGAACTGCATTGATGCGCTTCCTTCTTCCCACTGGAGTCCTTATTTTGGTTCATCATGATGTTCTGTCGTTTGTCGTGGTCTGCTAGGTTGGAGCCTTCAGGCTGTAGGAGTCTGAACTTCCAGGTGGGCAGGTTCTTGATGTAATCTATCGGAACAAGTGGGCGAAGCCAGAGATCTGGGAAGGCCAACCTTTCCAAAAGGAAATTGGGATCGTCATCCCAGTCTGACTCAAAGTTCTGGAAAGAAGCGATGGGATGTACTAAGTAGCTGGTGTACCAATCCCAAAGACTTGACAACCATTCTAGGTTGTTTGCGTTTTGGTCTTCATTGCTACATCTTCTTTTTTTCTCGAAGTAATCGATGAGAAGGCCATGGGCTAGATAGGTGCTGAGGAAAAGAGCTGGATGAGAAGAATAAAAGGTCCAGTCGGCCCGGACCCATGACGCAATAGTAGTGGTGTCTGCGTAACGCAACAATTTCAGGCTGTATTCATAAAAGTTATCCAAGTATGGAAGCTGCAGAAAACCAAGGATTGGCAGCCAGGAAATGATAAGCAAGGAATTATAAGTCCCCAAAGTGCTGATTAAAACCACAAAGCGTTTTATAGTGGCTCCCTGTGTAATGAAAAGGTCCATCCAAGCCATTAGATTGACCATGACCAAGCTCAAAATGAACAAGTCATTGACTTCTGGCTGCACGGAGCGAAGAAATGTGTCCATGGCATACAAGGAGATGAATTCCCCAGTGCTATTGCCGTATCTGTAGATGCCTTCTGGTGTTTTGAGGATATATGAGGGCATTTGCTGCACCCCAATCTCCTCTAAACAGGTGTTGTTGTCCCAGTTGCGCACATCCACAAAGATGAACTCGATGCGGCCTGTGAATTTAATGCTGAGAGCTGAGAAGAATGCAGGAGGCTGAAGCAGTCTGGCAAACAAGAACATCTTAACTGGTTGCTTTTCCATTTGATACCAGTCGTCCATTAATTGATTGGAGTAACGGATTGTTTTGATGCGAGAGGCGACATGCGCAGTCATCCATTTAAATATGTGCTCTGTTTCAATGCGTCTGCCGTTGTACTCCTTCAACATGACCTTCCCTTTGGAGGCATAGGTCTGTGGGACAGACATGATGAGAGTGGACTTCATCCAGCCTCGCTTATGGCAATACCTAAGGTGAAAAAATAACGGGAACACTTTAGTTTATGGAGATAAATTCGCACTATTAATTAGTGGATTATTACCTGCCTATTATTAAATATTTGGCTGTTTATTGGTACTTAAAATGTATATATTCTGGATTGCTAATGTTACCCAATACCTAAACCCAAGTACTACCATAATAGCTGTTATTAAGCAGCAAATTAGAAGTTTATCAAGCTAAAAGTCATAGTTAATGGTTTGTAAATAGGGAGAATTGCACCCTAAAACGAAGTGTGACCAAAATAATTATCTTAGACACTAGCTACTTTTCCATCCACCTGTTTTTATGTGCATTTTGGAGATGCGTGTAAAAAATAAAAATAAAATAAAAATAAAACAAATTTGGTTAATGGACATGCCCATACCTGTCAACCGTCCCGTTTTTCCCAGGATTCTCCTGTATTTTACAGTTCTATCCTGCTATCATCCCATAAAGGTATTTCCCGTATTTCTCCTGTATTTTCAGTCTTTCTCTGAAGGGTGGCAATAAACATTAAAGAGCAGAGCCTTCCTATACGCAACCCATACCGCCAAACCACCAGGGGCCGCCCCTTGCTCTTAAATGTGAGTCTGTTCTGTGCTTTCGCTTTGTTTAGGCTTGAAAACACTTTAAAATAAATATAAAAATGGCGGGGTTCCTTTTCTTTTTATTACAGGTGCCGTCTCCCCTTCATATGCAATCCTCAAAACAGTCATATAGCGATGCATGACTGTCAGCTGACGTGCTCCATAGTGATAAATAGAGGCTGTTTCCCAAACAGATTCTGTACACGCGATTTGAAACGGAGCAAAAGTCTGGGTTTTTGGTGCGTGTTTAAACAGACATATACACATAATTAATAATAATAATAATAATATCTAAAGATGTCGATCTTGGTGTTTTTTTTTTTTAAACAACTAATTTCCTCCTAAATGAGCATAAAAATTTAGGAAAGCAATCGAATGCTTTCTATATAACGTTAGATGGTTGCATTTTTAAAGACACCTGCTATTTAATGTAATCAAACGAAAAAAAACTAAATAAAAGATTCATTCGTTGCTCTTTAATCGGAATGTGTAAGTTATACAGTGAAGAAACGGCTAATGAGATTTGATAGCTTGATTTTACTTCATTATAATAGCTATTCATTTTAATAAGCTGAACTGTTTGCTAATGTATTTGCTGCTCATGTATACTATTTATTTTTTCTTTTGTAAATAATAATAATAAAACATATTACTAACACAGCTTCAAATCAACATATTTAGTAATTTAGGGATTTAAGGGGTAAATGCACAGCTACGCGCAAAGCATACGCCGTGGGTATCACTTGACGCAGAAGACTCCAGGCTTTATACTTCTGCACGCTGTTTCTGCTTTTTCTGCAATACACTTTCGAAATGCTAGCTGGCAGTAGGTGTTCATGTTTTTCTGTGTCGAGTTTCTTCGCTGGTGTTCTGTTTTTTCTGAACACTTCCTTAATGTACAAGTGGCTCAAATTCGCTCATTTTGAGGCGGGAACCGGCGGACGTGCAACAACTTTAATCATAAGGTAAACACAAAATAACAGTCTCCATCCGGAGCTCCTTCACGGGACTCCACACTTGTAAACACTTGCTGCATCGGGGGCGCTGCTCTCACCTCCACCCACACTCGTCAGCGATACCAAGCCTTCCAATCACAGAGCTTGCACTACGCGTACGTGTTACATTTTTTAAGAGGTGCACGTCAACATCGCCGACGGTTACGGCGAGGGGCTATGCATCCGCACCCGATCAACACTTTAATAATTCTAATTCTTTGTTTTAATCGAGATGATAGGTCACTGTGGATCAATCTTTATTAACAGCAGATTTAGCTTTTACATATACAGGAAAAAGATAACAAAAACGGTGCCACTTCAGCTTAAACAGTCAGCAGCTGTTATGTTTACTTGGTCTTTTTCTTTGCACTGTGAAAAAATAGAATAGCATCTACTGTGCCTAGATTCGGGCTGCACTTAATGAGCATTCGCTTGCACCGCTTGTTGCGGGAATGGAACCCGCGACACACCCGCGATTAATCATAATGTATTTTTTTATTACCCGACCGACCCGCGGATTATATTCACGGGCACTGCGGATAACCGCCATCCGCGCATCACTATTGCGTGTTGACATTGTCTTCTGAGGTGAAAGTCATTTATTAAAGTGAAGAAAAAAAATTTACACAACTTCTCTTACTACAGCGAATTCCATTTTTTACTGTTGATATTTGGCGCAAGTTAATTAGGAAGTGACAATTTTGTTGTCTTTGACTCGTTGGATTGAAACGCTACTATACTGTATTCACATGTCCTTTATGCGATATTCCAATGCAATCTCACGGCATCTCAAAAAATTTGGATTTAGTGGCTAATTCGTATGAATTTGTACGATCTAATTCGTACATGTTATTACGATTTGCTCATCACCCAATGACGGTTGGGTTTAGGGCTGGGGTTGGGTGCCACGCCTCCTTTTTAAAATCGTACATTTTTGTACGACTCAACTCTTACAAATTCGTACGAATTAGCCACTAAACTGACAAAACGTCAAATACTTACGTTTCCTCATGAGACCAGGCTGGATATTCCTGTTTTGCGCATAAATTCATAAATTTAATTAGAATTTTGGATGGAAACATGGCTAATGACACCTCCTCTATTATGAAAATATTTAGATTTTATAAACTTAAATTATTGATTTACATATTTCTCATGTGGCCTAAAGTAAAAAAAAAAAAACAAGAACAAACAAATAAAGTATCAATAAAAGCAAACTTTCTTTTTTTATTACTTACTGCTATTAGTTTTTAATACAAATTATAATTCATATTAGGGATGCACAATTTTGAAAAAAAAACAACAACAATATTGGTGGCCATATGCTATTTATTTAACCATTTTTGATTCCATTCAGATGATCTCCTGGTTTGGCAGGAGCACTTTTAGCTTAGCATAAATCACTGAATTAGATTAAAACATTAGCAGCTCACTCAAAAAATTTGGTGCCATACCAGGGCTGCAGCAGACGCAATAATATTACACAGTGCTGTTACCTAGTTGGGGACTTTTTAAAGGTGTATATATGCGTAATACAGTAGGTGCGTAATACCATTGCACTAGCTACGCACAGATATCATTACAGTTTTAAAGGGTCATAAACCCCCCCTCTCTTGGTTTAAGTCTACCTTAGGATTTTTTTAAAAATTGCTACATGATGGGCGTGGAGTGCTGCGACCAGAGGGTGGAGTGGGCGTGGCCGGCAGAGCAGGGGAAAAAAAGAGGAGAGCGAACAACTGTTGTCAGTTGGCTCACAAAATGAGACACAAACCGTGAGGAGACCCATGATTTTATAGTTTACAAAGTTGTAAAGAAATAAACAGTAAGTAATTTAATTTCCTGCTACATTTGTTATTCGTAATTTCACACACTTAACCACAATTTGTTATATCATTATAAAGATAATCAAGTATATATAAATACTATAAATGAGGAGGACTTCTCTCCTCCTCAATCCCTGGGTCTGAATGTAGACAGTGAATAGCAGTGCAGCTGGTCTCTTGCCTCATTTAAAAAATAGGCGAACACAGCACACGAATATAGGTGATGTGTCTGAATGGTAACGAACTCAACTGATAAAAAGTCAAAGTCAGCCATTCTCCAATTCTCGTACAACTTTCTCAACAAAAATGTTTGCTGCAAACCAACAGCTTTGCTATATTGGCCCTTGCAGCATCACAGGGAAAACATGCAACAAGTCCTGTGGATCATGGAAACAAACACATTTGACCTGTGCTGTGCACGAACTTGGTCTCACACAGTCACTGGGTCTCACAGCTTGGCAGGCCTGCCTTACATTCAGAGCACGTGCTCTCATGAATAATTAAGACGCAGGGACTTCTCAAAGGATAAGAAAACTCTGCTATGAATAATAATGAGAAATCGATGCATCATCACTGCACTAGCAGATGCGCGGTGTCACAGATTTGGATCCCGCCCCCAAACATTATTTTAAACCCGAAAGATGAAATTAGCTGACAAAAGCTCAAAATTATCCAGTTTTCCCCACAATTAAAGCTGACAGGTGCAAACGTTGTCTTAACTGATGCTTAACACACACAAATCTTTTAAAATCTTAAGAAAAGTCCTCCAAGGTGTCTTGAACCTTTAAGAACTTGGCACACTCACCATCTTGCACAAACATATACACATTTTCAGGAACCTGTGTGGTAAATAATTACCCTCAAAATTTAATTTTGAACACTTATTTCAATTAAAAAGCATGTTTGGATCAGATGTTAACCATGCACTGCATTTCTAACATGCCATACTAGGCTTACAGGAATGTGAAAATCAGCTAGAGGCTAAAAATATTGCTAAAAAACAAAACTATGAGTCATTTTTTACCTTGAGTCACTTGAGCAGTTGAAAGTGCCTGTTCGAATGCCAAACTGAGAAACTTTCTGTACCATTTTACCCCAGTTGGCAGTGCTCAGCAGTGGATTTCTATCTTGGGCTATTACCTAAGTACAAATAGAAAATTAGTTACATAAAAAACAAAATCTGTTTGTTGAGTGTCCTTGTTACACCTTTCATTCACCTTATTTAAAAATAATGGTAAATTATGAATAATTACATGCAGCCAACCCCTAAATAAAACAAATGTATGTTGTAAATTATTTCTCAGTATTTAAATCTATAATTAATTACATGGTAACATGTGAAATAGTGTAACCCTATGTTTTCATATTTTATTTAAACAAAAACATGCATCAAGTAGTAAAATGTATACAATAAAACATTCAGGATTAATACAGGAGAAAACAGTTATACTAAATCACACTTTGTTCTTTACTAACACACACACACACACACACACACACACACACACACACACACACACAAAATCTTCCTAGCATAAAAACAGGATAGAGACTTTATTTTTGAGTGAAATGAGTAGGCTGAGGTTTCAGTTTCTGAACCGCCTTAGAAGATTAGTTCACCGAAAAATTAAAGTTCTGTAATTGTTTTCACGCCCACTACATCATTTCAAAAGGAAGTAACAGAAGCATTTCAGCACAACGAAGACTGCATGAGCCATAAAGTCTACCTTTTATGATTTTACATACTTTTTTAGAGATTACTATTAGCTATTGTTGTATGGGCTTAATTTGGATTTAATATTTAGCATGAGATTTCTCCAATGAATAGTTGTCGGTTCTCTACATAAATAATGACAGGATTTTTCAAATGAACTACACCTGTAAATATATAGGTGCCATAGAATGCATTGATACAATATGTTTAACTGCCCTGTGATGTCTAAATAGAAGGTATGTGGTTTATGTAACTGCAAAAATTCTTCAAAAAAGATTTTTTATTTCCAACCCATAGAAATTGTCTCTAACACAGTGTGATGTACTCTGAAACACACATGGCAAAATAATCATATTTCAGTTGTCAAAAAGTTGACAAACTGAGTAAAAACTAAGTAATCTTGTTAAATGGTAGAGAGGTTTATTTTAGCTAGAAAGTGTGTGAGCACCAGAGTAACCTAATTTGCTCCAAATTTGCTATGTTTATTTTAACGTATATAAACACACAGACAGGATTTAATATCAACCTCTGCAAAAACAAATGTGTTTTATAAAGTTCATTGGTTGGATGTAAACTAATGAGACTTTGTGGTCATGCATTTTCACAGAATTGCTGCTTTTCCATTGCCTGTATTGTTTTCAAGAGAAAAGTCTCACATACATAGTAAGAATAATGCAAGCTTAGATAGGAAATTTGATAGTTGTTGTAATCTCACTAGGAAATCTGGTGGCCAATCAAAATCTACCTGGCTGTGTATATTAATGATCCTGTGTGCTTGTTGGGATTGGCCTGTTTTTATCCTGGGTTTTACACCCACCTGTACATTAATTTTGAGTTTGAGGCTCACAGAACTTCATTTCGTACTGAACACAAATTATTCAACTATACTTAAGTATATCTAAATTTCTATTATATAGCATCTTTAAGTTTCTCACATTCAGATTGAGGATTAACACCTACCTGGACTAACCATATACCATCTTTAGTGTCTTCTACTAATTCATAAAAGTGCATTTCTCCACTAAAAGTGGTACTGGAGTCAGATCCTGCTTGCTCCTTCTCATTCTTGAGAGCAGAGTAAAGCTCCCCTTTCATCAGCTCCCCTTCAAAAGCAAACATTATATGATCAAAAACTGAAATGTTACATCATATATATATCTATATAATTTCAGCGAATTTTACATAGTTTGGTTAGAGAAAATTACCTGAGTTTTCCACCAGTTCCCTCACGTCCCTCTTCTCTGCCAGGCCAGAGTATCCCAGTCCACGACACTCCAAGATGGTTTTGAGTTTCTTAAAACTCAGTGTCACCGGATCCACCAGCTGAGTTGCGAAAATTCCCGTTTCATACCAGACGATGGCTTCAAAAAAACGAGCCAGGATGAATAAAATGAAAAAATAAAGGAGCAAAAAGAAGAGTTTCCACCACATTTTCTCGCAGACGGAAGTTTTCGCTGTGAGCTAGCTGATTTGCATTGAAAGTACAGCAATTTGAGGCACTGGCGCTCCTTTATACGTCTAGAGCCAAACCGTGCAACAAATGACTTCCGAAGCTTGAAAGAATCGTTTTCATCGTATAATACAATTATATGGAGGCTGAGCGTCAAAACAACCGCATATACAAACACCTTCAGTAAAGAGACCTTTAGCAGGCCAGTGTGTTTTGGTAGTCAGTGTTGTGCTTAAAAGCTCGTAAAACAGCTGTCTTCGTTTATTAAAAAAAAGTACTGTTCCGACATATTTTACTCCACATGCAGCGAAAACGACAGTTTATTCGCGATTCTGGAGAATGTAAGGGTTTCTGTGCGTCTGAGTAGTGTTGTCTGATGGCTCTGCCTGATGATCAGCTGGTGCGCATAACAAACTGACGTCACACGGACACTTCCGGTGCAAAATTTTAGTTATTAATTAAAAAAAATCAAACCTTAAACAGTTCATTTGCTAGAAGCAGAATTTGCGTTTTTTGAACTTTCATAAATTGTTTTTATTCTGCATTTAATAATTATATAGCAAAACTATGATTTATGAAGATCAATATATAATCACTTTTTTTTACAAATGTACGTTCATATGTTTTATTATTGTTTTATTCGTTATTTTTTTATAATTTAGCTGCTGGTCTTAATAGTAATAGTTTAATATGTTAAGGCATTACGTGCATGTTACTTGTATAAAATAAAAGCCCTCTCGATTTTAGGAATTTAATATCTGACTGTAATGCGTGGGTTTCTAAATATTTTCTACATTTTCGCTTATATATGTATATAAGTTGTGTAATTAATTAATAATTATTAATTGTGTTAATAATAATTAATATTTGTGTTTGTAATTGGCTTTATTAACAAAAACGTGTCATAATATATCATAATATTAGGGGGTAATGATAATATCTGTCTACATGGTAAGATTTATTATTATTACTATTATATATAAAAAAAATTCAAGACTAGATTGCAGTATGCCGGCAAATAAATTTACAGAATAATTAAAATTTAATTGCTTAAAATATTATTTAAAATATTATTATATTAAAATATTATTATTTGCTTATTTAATTGTTATAATAATAAACACATAATTGTTTAAAAATTAGTTTAAATGCTGTCTTATGTCCTGTTTTGTAAACATCACCAATGTACACTGTCAATGTACAATGTCACAAAATAAAAGCCCATGTGTTTGTCCCGTGATCAGTCTATTTCAATGCTATGGGTTCACTTTGCGCTTTTGCAGCAAGTAATATGCACTGCTCGTCGCTAATGCATGTTTTAATGTAAGCTCGTATCGACAGTTAGGCGCAAATCCTCGAATTATTGTCGTTGTTTTTGTGTCAGATGAAGGGAGCGGTCGCGTGAGCGCGCAGGAGGGCGTGATGACTCTGACGCGTATGACGTGGCGAGCTGGATCAGCCGAACTCTGCTTTGCTTCAATAGATCAGAGTCGCTCTTGGCGCTTTCAAAACAACATTGTTAGTCGGAAATGGAGGTAAATACTTGCAACATCCAAGTGCTTCTGCAGGCAGCTGAATATTTGGAGCGGAGGGAAAGAGGTAACTGAAGCGCCGTTTCTTTCTTATGTTGTTTGTATTGAAACCGAAGCCGTTTCGGTCAGTCGGCTGTTTGCTTGCGTTTTGTACAAATTCAATCATGTTTGTGCTAATTGTTTTCTCACATACGCGTTGTGCGTGTTTTGTTTATGGCAGGGGTTTATTTGTGTATTTGTCGAGTAGTAATTAGGGCATTTATGGTTCATATTATTGTGTTTGGCTGGCTGACCTACATTTCAGTTCTGTATTGTACACAAAGGCGCGAAATCGTCATAGATTTGAAAATATAGCAGCGCTGCCCGTTAGCTAGCTAGTTACAGTAAAACAACAAAGACTCCGCGTATTTACCAAACAAAACATGTTATTAAGTCAGAATGCGTTTATTTCAAAATTATGTCAAATAGGTCGATGGCGCCAAAATCAGAAAGCGGTCTCTCACTCTCACACACAGCTGATTTGATGAGATGCTGACGTAGAGCTAATATCTGCCCTAGTTTTCATTAGTACAATCATATTAATGTTATTAAACAGTTTGGTTTTTGGTTTATTGTTTTGTCTATATTGTATCAAACGACTTATTTGAAGCTTGCATATAAAAATGTAGCATGAAAGGAAGTGGGCTGGTCGTTTGATCACTCGTCTATTTGTAATTTTTTCAGAGGCTGAGCACGGTTATGCCTCTGTCCTTCCATTCTACAGTAAAGGAGTTTCTGATAAGAGAAAGAAGCAGAAATCAAAGAGCCACTCATCACCAGGGAACAGCAGGTTAGTGTGATGTGCACAGACCAACGCGCTCCCCTTTATTTGTCCTTTTATTTAGCTATTGTACAGCTCTCTCCGTTAAATAATAGGATTATTGATTTAATTAATAGTAATAAAATAAAAGACTATTACTTGTCATTTAGATTGGTTTAAAGCGATAGTTCATTCAAAAATGACACTTGTCCTAAATGATGCGCTAAACACTATTATCTTGTACTAAGCACACACTGTAACACTTGTCCCAAATGATGCGCTAAACACTATTGTCTTGTTCTAAACACACTGTAACGTTATTGTTCTTTGTGCGTTACCGTTTAGTTGATTAATTTTTTTGAGGTTATTATGTCATCCATCATCTGAAAGCCCCTCCCCCTCTGTTATTTGATATAGTGCAGTGGTGCCTGCCTGCTTTTTAGCAGTGCTTTTCTGGACATTTTTTCCAGTTCAATTTTCTTATAGAAGTCTTTGCTGTCACACTTCATTTTAATGTACAATGAAATGTAATCCTCACGCTCTACCCAGATAAGTTTGGTGCTTTGACAAAATTTCTTTAGATGGCTCAATAACTGAATATTTATTTAAATCACATGAGAAAGGCAGCACGGTGGTGCAGTGGGTAGCACAATTGCCTCACAGCAAGAAAGTGACTGGTTTGAGCCCCGGCTGGGCCAGTTGGCATTTCTGTGTGGAGTTTGCATGTTTTTCAGGTGGGTTACCTCCGGGTGCTCTGGTTTCCCCCACAAGTCCAAAGACATGTGGTATAGGTGAATAAGTAAGCTAAATTGTCCGTTGTGTATGTGTGTGATTGAGTGTGTAAGGATGTTTCCCAGTGATGGGTTGCAGCTGGAAGGGCATCCGCTGCGTAAAACATATGCTGGATAAGTTGATGGTTTATTCCGCTGTGGGGACCCTAGATTAATAAAGGGACTATGCTGAAAATGATTAAATGAATCACATGAGAAAAGAAAAAACTAATGTTTCGGCTGTGTGCCTTCATCAGGGTAATGATTCTTTTAACTTGTGCTGCTTAAATACTCAGTCATTGACAATAATACACACCATTATCTAAGACATTTAGCTCTGTAAATTTATCGGAAAAAGATCTTGCTTCGACAGCTCAGCAACATGGACATCTCCAAATGTTGTTAAAATTGTCACATACTGTATTTATAAGGTATAATTTACCCAAAAAGGTAGTTTTTGTCTTTATGTCTACCATGAGGACGAGCGAGTGTACACCAAAGATGTCTACTTTAGTGAACCTGCATAGTCTGTGAATAACATGTAATACACTTGCAAAAAACGTACAGTTTGTTGCAAACTGGACTCAATGTGACGGCAGCAATGATTGACATGAATGCACTCGGCAGTGAAGTGAAACCGAAAGTATGCACATCATTTAAACGATCATATCGCATTTTACAGTTATGAATAAGACAAGTGTTTGATACGTTTTTTTTCGTAGCAAACAGTGTTGTGCATGAAAATAATTGTTTACTGGGTCAGTATAACTACTGTAGCCTATATAATGTCGAATATTATGCAAGAGGGAATCTGATAATGACAAATGTTTCATTTTACCAGAGAAAAATGGTCTAATAATGTTGTCAATAGACAGATTACAAGCATATGTCTCAAACACAATAATTCAACTTCAGAATTATAAATATTCTGATGTCATCACTTTACTGTGAATTAACAACCAGGACATAGTTAAAGTCTGTTCAAATCTACCATTCCAAGTCTATACAAAATGTAGCATTTTAACCAACAGTAGACCTACACATAGGCCTAATATTAGTATTGTTGTTTTACCATGTTTGAGAATAACAATAATAATTGCCTACTCATATTATCCTTTATTTTACATCTACAGAATCATGAGAAAATCGTGATCTTTATTTTAAGCAAAATAAATTGTGATGCTTATTTTAGCCTGAATCGTGCAGCCATAATATATAGACAAACTTTGCCTTTTAGTCCACAAAAAAAATCTAACAAAAGTACAATTTTTGTATTTCTTAAAGCTGCAACACATGAGTGCATGAAATCTCCAATTTTCTACACTTTTTTTTTTTATATAGTGAATCGAGTGCTTCATCTATTTATTTAAAAAGATAGCCCAAAGAAATAAATTTCCTCCTCATTTACTCAAACTTGTATAACTTTATATAAATTATTTTTCTGTTGAACACAAAACAAGATATACTGAAGGAATTGACATCCATAGTGGGAACATAATACACTATAGAAGACAGTGACATCTGTCTTTTTCTAACATTTATCAATATGTCAACTTTTGTGTTCAACAGAAGAAACTCAAACTGGTTTGGAACAATTGGAGGATCAGTAAATTATGGCAGATTTCTTATATTTGGGTGAACTATCCCTTTAAAATGCACTTTTTAATAGTTGAAATTGTAAATAGAATCCAATGCCCACCTGTCATCATTTACTCACCCTCATGTCATTATCAATTGTCATTTTTGGGCAAATGACCCTTTCTACTGAAGGTCAATGTAATGTCTTTAAAACAATTATCCACAAAGATTACAGTACGAGATAAATGATTCATATTGTTATTAGACAATGTTTCACATCACTAATCAGAAAATCTTTTAAAGGGAGCTGTTTATTGCACATTTAGACATGTAAATCTAGCATGTTTTTTTTTTTGTTTTGTTGAGTTTGTTCAGTTTACGGAGTTCACACTCATGTTGTTATTGATATAATATGAAGAATTATTATGGTAAAACTTAGCCTTTTGCTTCTGTTTTAGGTCTGTTCACAACGAGTTGGAGAAACACAGGTAAGTTTTGCACATTCTTTGTCTACATTCTGCAATATTATTCAAGAGTCCAACCCAGTTTCCAGTGGCGGTGTCCACTAGTGGTTGGAAATTTACTCCATGTTCGGTCTTTTCAGTGCACAAAGTAATTTATATTGAGTTTATTGCATTCAGTCATTCTGAATTTATGGTGCTCACACATCGATTTGGTTATGCTTGATTATTAGAAAGAGGTAATTGAATAATAGCTAAAAGTATGAGCTTTTTTTTAGATGATAAAAAGACATGCGTATAAAGCATGATAATTTATTATATTCATTGGTATCACTTTATTTTGATGTCCCTTTAATTTTGTTGAATTTAAGGTACAATGCATCTACATGCCAACTAATTCTCATTAGATTATAAGTAGACTGTTAGGTTGGGGTTAGGGTTAGTGTAAGTTGACATGTATTTGCAAAGTTTCTTTTAGTCAGTTAAATGTGTTGAAGGAGCAGTATACAGATATTAAACAGACAGTCTACTAATACTCAAATGAGAAGTAATTGGCATGTAGTTGCAATGCAACTTTTAGTCAACAAAATGTCCAATAGGGACCATCAAAATAAAGTGTTACCTAACAGCTTTTGCTATTGTGTGTTGTCTATGAACTTTGAGGCACAATCATTTATGTAGAAAAAAAACTACAGGTTGCATTTTTATTATGAATTTTATGCACCTGTTTTAATTGTTACCTTTATATTGTAGAACACATGGGCTGGAAGATTGAGCTTTATTCACTAATTATTTATTGAATAAAATATCCTACTTTGGAGTGGAAATGTGATATTGTGTGTGTGGTTGTAGGAGAGCTCAGTTGAGACATTGTTTGGAGCAGCTGAAGCAGCAGGTTCCTCTGTCCTCAGATTCATCAAGAAACACAACCCTGAACCTGCTCCGACAAGCACAACTGCACATCAAGGTAAGCCAGCTGGACCTGTTTTAGCCAAATGGCAATAATATTATAAAAAAAGATAGAATTAAATACGCCTCCCCTCCCTTTTTTGTAAGAATTACTAATTAATTAAGCATGGCTAAGCTCGTTTCAGTTCAGTTTTGCTTGGTTCTGTTTGGGTGAGGTTTTCTGACAAATCTCATCCAGCTCTATTTAGATCTAGATTTTGGCTTAGACTACTAATGAGATTAGAATGCTTTTTTTGCTGACCATGATGCTGCCATTTTAGGTGTCTTTTTCTAGCAGTGGTATGAAAACAATTTAGTCGTGCAAACCAACAATACAGCAGTGGCTGTCGTGTACATGTCCCAATTTGCTAATTTATACAGTGCACTTAGAACCTCAAGGTGGTACTAGGTTGAACTCAAGTCGCACTAGCAAGCCCTCAAAACTGAGCTATATCGAACTAAACCAAATCTTGTAGGAAGGAAAAGCATTTTTATTTACTTCTATAACTAAACCGATATTTACATAATGCTTTAATTTTAATTATATTTTTAAAAAGTTTTATTTATTGTTATTTCAATAGCAACAAAAATATTAACAACATGCTCAAATGGAAAAGAGTTTAGGTGAGGACAACTAATTGACTGGAATAATTATACATTATTGGGAAAGTATCAAACAAATCAGTGAAATATTTAAGTCCATTTTGCGAGTGGCTACCAGAACTGTTAATGTTTTTAAGGTTTAGGAGATGTTCTAAAACACCTGCTGTCTGAGCTATTTTTACTATTTTAGAGCAAGTGACGCATTCATTGTTTTCACATGATGTCACACAGCCAATGTAAATGACTATCTTAAGAGCAAAACCGCTCCATTGACAGTCATTCATTTTTTTACCAGGATTAAGCCACTAAAAGTACAAATTCTGTAAGGCATTACTATTTGAAGACCTAATTGATGATATCTATACAAATACATAGAATTAAACTGAACTGATAGAACTGACAGGTGCTAGAAATCCTTGAAAAGGGCTTGGGTTTTGTATAAAGTGCTTGAAACTGCTTACAAATATATTGCTTTCATAATGATCTCTGTTAGTAAATAGCTAATACCAATTAACTATTTAAAACAAAATAAATAATCACACTTAGGATGTGAGTGAATTAGATTTAGAGCTTAAATGACAGTAATTCCATGTTGGGCTTGGGACAAACAAATCAAGGTTTTGCTTCTATAGTTAGAATTCTGTACTATCTGATATAATGTGATGAAGTATGTTTATTTCTGAAAATATAAGTGTGGTTAAAAGATCAATCACAATATTTTTATTACAAAACAACACATTTATATTGTGTGTGTGTGTGTGTGTGTGTGTGTGTGTGTGTGTGTGTGTGTTATGACTTTAAAGTTTAGTTCTAGGTGTTAAAGAGGTAACATTTTGATGTAACTCAGTTTGTATTGAATTGGTGGCAAAATAGCAAAACAACAACCAAATCATGCAAAAATAAGTCAAACAGCTAAAAAATTATTTACAAGTTGGAATCTCACAAAAGAAAATAAATAAATTAATGTATGTTATTCAGGGGGAAAAAAGAGGATGTCAAGCAGCACCAAATAAGAGAAGGCAATATAACAAAACCCCCAAACTAGCTGAAAATTATCCTCTAAACTCGCTAATAGAAAATAATCCAACAAAACATATTCAGCGTTTGTACGCCATATCTAAACTACACTTCTAACAAAAATACTTACAAAAACTGATGTGTATAGATAGTGCAGTTTTCCACATGTTGTAAGGTGTGTCATGTGACGTCCAACCACCTCAATTTCCAGGGCAGTTCAATCATGAAATAAGTACATACAAAATGGTAACAGTGCACCAAAGCTGAAACAAGAACGAAATCATACTCTAAAGTCACATCATTAAAATAGCACACAACACAAGCCAAAACACACACCCTTTTAAGCTTTGGGCTTCCTTCCTGATTGGCAGCGAAGGCGAATACGTCACAGAGAGATTGACGTTTTCATGGACGAAAGAAAAACTGGAGTGGGCGATCCTAATAATTTTGACAGATAATAATTTTGTAATTGTATTAATATTTAATAGATATAAATATTTGTATCTATTACAAATTATATATAAATACATATGTAAATATTTTGTTTTTTTATTTTTTATAATATTTTTGTAGTTTATATTTTATATATATATATATATATATATATATATATATATATATATACACACACAATATTTAAACTCATTGATTAATCAGAATGTTATTATTTGACAGCACTGGTCAATATGTAATTTACCACAGTGGAATGCAGCTGAAAAGTGCTTAAATTGTACTTATTTATGTGTAATGTATGCAAGAACCCTTTATATTACATAAGTGGTTTAGGGTTGTGATCTCCATCAGAGAGCTTTGATGCATATTGTTTCTGGGATCACATTAATTGATCCTGGTGATGCAGAAGGTTTAATGTGTGTCCTGATGTGGGTTTGCAGAAACTGCAGGAGCAGGACGAGCGTGCCGAGCTGTTAAAGGACCGTCTGCGCTGGCAGCAGAGAGAACTGCGCACACGACTAGAGAAACTGCAGGGTGGATCAGAGAGGATGCGAAATGACAGCCTCGGTTCAGCCGTGTCCTCGGAGAGATCTGATTCTGAGAGAGGTGACCATTACACCACATTAGAGATTCTCAGAATGAGCTGTCAGGGTTAACGGTTTCTATTAGGTTAATAATCCCATCAGTAATTTGGCTAAAATATGCTCTTAAAAGGCAAGTTTGTCCCGGAAAAATATATTTTTAAAAAGTTTTATTTATCTATTATTATTATTATTTAAATAGCAACAAAACTATTTACATATTTGAAATTGCACTTTTGCTCTCTCTGTCTTGACAGAGGTGTAAGTATCTGTTCCTGTTTATAACAGTGAATGCGCAGCAGAACTCCTTTTCATGAAGACGATGCGTGAGTGTGCATGCATTGAGCATAAACCAGGCTTAAAGAGATAATTCACCCAGAACTGAAAATTCTGTTCTCATTTATTTATTCTTTACTTAATATAAACCTGTTTGACTTTCTTCTATTGAACACAAAAGAAGATATTTTGAAGAAAGTTGGAAACCTGTAACCATTGACTTCTATAGTATGTGTTTATAGTATGTGGTAAGTCATTGGTTACAGTTTTATCTTCAAAAAGTCAACCATAGTGGTCGGCAGAAGAAACTCAAAGGTTCAGAACCACTTGAGGGTGAGTTAAATGTTCATTTGTGGGTAAACTATCTTTTTCAAAGCACCTGATTTCCAGTTAACTTATTATTTGACAGTTGAATGAGAGTTCAGTGTTTCACCTGCAAACAGAGTGAACATGAAAGAATCTCATGTAAATCTTTATTAATACTTGACTGGTGCAAAACTGGTGCAAGTGTCGGTTAAAGTGTCAGAGATGAAAGAGTGTGTTTTCTACACGTGGTTTGTCAAGCCCACTCACCTGTGTGAGGCACACTCAATTTCATAACGTTTTGAGGTTTTTGTGTAGTGTGGTTTGAAGGGGTATCCTGGTTTTTAGTTGAAACCATGGTGGTGATTGCTTTAGTTATATTATTTTGTAAAATTGTTTTTGTTTAGGATGCAGTGACATGCATTCAAATACTTTGCTGAACAGATCCACCACTTTGACGCTCATAAATTATCATAAAAGTCCTTGTGCTGCAGGTATTAGGAAGTTTCCTGAAGGTGCAGCGAGGGGTTTGTTAATAAACTGACAGTTTTGCGTTCATTGAAAATTAGGAATGATCAATAAATCCATATGAAACGGTCCCTTAAAAAGTAACATTGCGTCTTCAGGTCCAGGCTCAGGCATCCTTTGCACTCATACTGCAAGCATACCACGCCAAAGCCTAACTGAACCGCACTCTGGCACACCTCTTCCAACCGGGCCAGGGCTGGCCAACTGAACCTCGCCTAAATTCAGATCACTCGCACTTCTCAAACGAAGCGAAAAATGCACCTGGGCATGCTTCGGATAGCATAGTGTGAGTGCGCCCTTAAAGGGCTATGAAACCCTCCTGTCTCAGCAGGGTGGTTTCACACCTCTATTTTAATGGCTCGTTTCCACTGAGTAGTACGGTACAGTTTGGGTCGGTACGTGGGTCACCTTTATTAAGCTTGCGTTTCCACTACAAAGGGTACCTTTTTGGTGAGCGTGGTGTACTACAGAGAGTTTCAATCGACTTACAGATAAACTACACACAGCATACATTAAGTCCTTATTTGAGTTCAAAAACAACACGCAACATATACAGTAGCCCACAGAGCAAACCTCTCATCTGTGTCTGTAATCTTCACTAGCACATGTAGCCTCTGTTAGAGAGTAATTCCGTCATTCCGAGTTCATAATAGTCCAAAAGGTGATGATAAACATGGCAGTTTGTTCATGATTTGTTCATGGCAAATTGTTCAGGTTGCCGAAACTATTTGCTCCTGTGTTTTGTCTGGCTTCTCCTTTTTTCCGGGCTTTATACCCGCGTTTGTCCTTTTCTTTCTGAATGGATCAGGTGTCGAAAACGCTTCATTAATCACACACACACACGTTATTATCATCAGCTCAAGAAGTTTGTTATATCAAATCTAGACGCGATCGCGGGCTCCCTGGAGAAAGCGAAAACCGCTTGCACTTTTAGACTTTTAGACGGCCTCGTAAAACAACAACAGGACACGGCAGATTCTTGGCTTTGTGGCTGTTCATCAAGACAACGACAAGGTTTGTTTTGAGCCCGGGTCATCCATGTATCGTTTATTGTATGCATATAGTTGTCTCGGCTGTGTATTTAAAAACATGGCGGCTCCATTGTTTTGATTCTGGCTAGCTCCACGAGATCGTGACGTATCTTTGTAAACCGTGTAGCTCCACCTTTTGGTACCCTTTCTCGTCTTTGGTACCCTTTCGAAAGGTTGCTGAAAAAGTGGTACGGTTCGGTTCGATACGCTTTTGACAGTGAAAAACGGCCATAAAAGCGTACCGAACTGATCCGTACCGTACCACTCAGTGGAAACAGGCCATAAAAAAAGTCAAGTAAGAGGGTGAATCCAGCTTTGTTTAGGTGGGAGTGTTGAGTGGCAGAAGAGGGAGGGGTTTGCATGAAAAGGGGAGTTTCATTACATGCACACGCTGATTTTCACAGCAGCAACGCAAATGCAGGGGAGATAGACAGTGATTCGGAGAGCAGCATTAACAGTGGATCTGAGAGCTGTGTGGAAGTGGAGGATGATCACACACTTACCAAATCAGTAGAGACAGGACATTCAACACCAACTGGAGCCGTGCCTTTTTTAAAAAGAAGATGAGTGGCAAATCTGGATTTCACCATTTCCAGTTGTGAAAAGCTCTCGGGTAAAAAATGTTCCTTACAAACATTTTCTTGTCCCATGTTAGCAGACCACTGTAATCCACACAAGTGGGTCCACACCCGAGCTGTGCTCTCATCATGGGGAAGTGAAAACAAAACCTATGTTCTGGTACATTTATAAATGCAACATCGACGACCCATGTCTCCGAACAATTCTTCTTCCACTTGTTTGAATTACGGTGGGTAACACAATGTGGCGTCTCTCTGAACACTGTTACAGGTAAAAGGAGTCTTTGAAGCTGTCATGCTTATTAATGAAGTTGCATCTCGTTCAAAATAGAACGTGCTCATTGGTTCGAACCAAGTCTTTCTCATGAGTTAATGAACAGATGTGCTGAAAACTCAATGACGTCACTTTGTAAATAGCAGTACAGTTAATTTCCACACTGAAATTTCCACAATGAGCTAATCGCCGTGACGTTGCTTCAATTTCTTTTCAAACTGGAAGAACGACTTTGCTCTAAACAACGCAAAAACAACCAATTTTTACTTGTTAGCTAAATATGTGTTATACGTGCTCCTAATAGTATTAGGAACGTGGGACATGTATATGACTGTCAACATCTCAAAAAATGTGTTTTGTGACTCTTTAAATCCTCTCTGCGAGGGTACCACTTGATAGTGCTCACTTACCGACTGAAGGCTCCTGGATAATAACTAATATTATATAATGGATGATAATAATAACAACTACACTCATACGCTGAGGTTCAAAAATCAACTTAACAAAGGGACACCTAATGATATTTTAGTAGTTTGAAATCATATATTGTATAAAAAATAATTATACAGAATTAAGTTTGTATAATAATATAATATATAATATAAATGATATTTTGTACCATAATTTACAACTCCAACCCAGACAATTTAGCACTTCAAATTATTAAAAAAGTTTATAATGTCATACTTTGTTCTAACTTTTAAAATCAGAACTTTAGAAAATATTAAGATCCCCTAATGCAGTACAAAATAATAGATAAATGGGGGAAAAACATGAAATAAGCAGTTTGTATAGAATGGAGGACCTATGACGTCACAATTGGCTGCTAGCATAAAACTGGTTTTCTCGATTAAACTCCCTATAGGATTTTCCTATAGAGTTATCGAAGATTGCAAATAATAAGCTCTGTGTTTAAACAGTTTATTACACTTGCACATTTTGTCCAACCGGATAATTCTCACACGAAAATACAACTTTTAGCACTTTTGGATCTTAAATGCAAACGCAAGAACTGAAAAGCTTAGGCTATAAACAGACTACAGTGTCCTCGGGGCTCTCGTCTGTGACGTCAGCAGCACCCTGCTACAGACAACTTTTCAAGCTTATTTTTAGAAATATGATCCATGACAAAGATTTACTCTTTCGGTTTATTATAGTATAATCCATGCTATATATACCTACGTGCCTTTTGGATATTTTTTTTACGTGGGAAATACTTTTGTTTTGCTTTACGGTTGTTGTAAAA
Source organism: Danio tinwini (assembly GCA_903798205.1). Classification (NCBI taxonomy): domain Eukaryota; kingdom Metazoa; phylum Chordata; class Actinopteri; order Cypriniformes; family Danionidae; genus Danio; species Danio tinwini. Next base: position 17,333,473 of record CAIGQZ010000690.1, read on the forward strand.
GTTTTAAAACAGGTACTGTATGTTTTATAAATGTGCCTACTTAGTATTATCATATAATTTATTTAAATAAGTGCATTTTTAAATAGTGCATACAGCCCACTTACCTTAGTAAGAGACGACAGAAATGAGGCGTGAGGGACACGTTTATCAAATGCCTGCAAGTTCCATCATGGATAGAGAACAACATTCAATACTTTTTTTTTGTCATGAAAAGCAGCACACAGTCACATATGCTATAAATTTTAAGGAGGAGTGTAAATATTGCAGTTACGAGTTAAATGTGTTCAGGTAAAAAAAAACTAACGACAAAAAAATCTAATGACAGTAATTATGTATGTATTTTTATACATTTATTCACACATTTGCATTACTGAGAGCAGGAAAGAGACAGGCTGCACTGGTAAGCAGTATCTCCATAAAATTGTTTAATTAAATTAAAGGATCAACAAATTAATCTGTTTTGAAGGTCTTTACAGGTGAAGGCATTATCAATATGAATTCCCAATTAGAAAAATACTACAAACAATAAAATACTATTTATGAAAATAGCACCCAAATGCTCAATACAAGCGGCCTGCGTTTCAGACCAGCTTAGCTTGAAGACGTATAATGTCTCCAACACCACCTGTAGTCTCATTTAGCAACTTGACAGCAACCGTCTTTTTTAAAAAGCATGACCAATTAAACAAAAATCAAGAGTGTGATGTAACTGATGTGTTTTATGTCGTAGAATTTTTAGATAGAATTTAGCATTTGCAGAATCACAGAATTCTGGAGGGGCTGCTCAACACAACAGCTGCCTGCTTTTCTATTCATTATAGATCCTGGAAGATCTGCTTCAGTTAAAGTCAGGGAATTTGACCATTAGTTTAGAATGGAAACCCTGCAGTCATCAAAATTGCTAATGTCAAGTGTTTTTACTCTTGCAGAGGACGTGGAGATTGACGTGGAGAGTATGGTTTGGACTCTGGAGGCTGATGCTCTAAGTTCTTCTCATGCCGGTGTGGACCACAGCTATTCTACCTCGGATCACACCTGGTTATGATTTTAAGAGGACGACAGACTCCAAACCCCCGAAACATTTGATGGGGCTTTACCATCGTTACCACAGAACAGCCTTACATTTGCTGACTTTTTAAAAAAAAATCATCAGCCACAAACTTCTTCTCATAAGCACAACTGGAATTTCTTTAGTGCAGTGTATTCTGTACACAAACGGCATTATGGTGCTCTAGTTTGCTACACACTCAATGAGATTCAAGTGTAACAAGTTTGCTGATGATTTATTTCAACAGAATGATTTGTGTTTGATTTCTTTGGAGGACTAGTTATGATCAAATTTGTACTTGCTAGTTGTTTTCTATTTAGCTAATGAGCTTCACTTCAGGGTCAGCCTGCAGTACACATTGGCTTGCACTTAAATATTCCGCTTAATTTAAGTTTCTTTCATGTCAAGTTTTTGATACGTTGCACAAAGCATTCAAAGCATGAGCACTTGCGATGTCTGTTTAGATGTGTGTTGTTTTGCCGATTATGTCAATTCATTTGCTTTTAGCACACTTTGATGTTACTTTTTGTTCTAATGGAAAACTGGGGAGGCTAATTCAAAGGTTGTGCTGCAATTCATGTTTTATTTTTGTTTAAATTTGTGGGGGGTGATGGTACATCTTTTCACTTTTATTTTACCTTTATTTACTGTTTAAGTTCACTCCAGTGAATGAAAGTCGGTGCTATTTAAACACCCCAAAACAAGCTATTATGTTGAGCCCATGTTTCAGAAGCAGAAAACAATGAAGTGTTTTTTATATATATATATATATATATATATATATATATATATATATATATATATATAT